>JBBPDA010125137.1:14637-25044 GCA_037974385.1 Arnoldichthys spilopterus | reverse complement strand
CACACACACACACACACACACACACACACACACACACACACACACACACACACACACACACACATACCCTCACACACACTTACACACATACCCTCAGACACACACACTCACTATCACACACACTCTCTCACACTAATACATGCACTCACACACTCACTCTCACACACACATGCACACACATACCCTTACACACTCACTCTTACACACACATACACATACACTCTCACACTTACACACTCACTCTCACACACACACTTACAAACTCACTTACACACACACAAACACACTTACACACTCCCACACAATCACTCACACACTCGCACACACCCATACACACACTCACTCTCACACACCCTGCTTCTGGTCCTCAGATGGTCCACAGGTAACAGAGCACTGTTATGAAGGGTCCTGCTGATCTCAGTCCTGCTGCATGAAGAATCTCTGATTCATCTGTTTGTGTGTGTGTGCGTGTAACAGGCAGCTGGGTGACTGTGTGAGTATTGCGGGTGATGTGCGGGTGATAGATGCGGGCGGACGGTTGGTGATGCCCGGGGGGATCGATGTGAATACCTGTCTGCAGAAGCCGTACCTGGGCACCGAACCAGCCGATGACTTTTACCAGGGCAGCAGAGCCGCTCTCGCTGGGGGGACCACCATGATCAGTGAGTCAGTGGGAGGTGGGAGGTGGGTAGTGGAAGGTGGGTAGTGGGAGTTGAGAGGTGGGAGGTGGGCGGTGGGAGGTAGGTAGTGGGAGTTGGGAGGTTGGGAGTGGGATTTGGGAGCTGGGTAGTGGGAGTTTGGTAGTGAGAGGTGGGAGTTGGGTAGTGGGAGGTGGGAGGTTGGTAGTGGGAGTTGGGAGCTGGGTAGTGGGAGTTGGGTAGTGAGAGTTGAGAGGTGGGAGTTGGGTTGTGAGAGTTGAGAGGTGGGTAGTGGGAGGTGGGAGTTGGGTAGTGAGAGTTGAGAGGTGGGTACTGAGAGGTGGGTAGTGGGAGGTGGGAGGGGTATTTGGGGTAGTGAACTTTACTAAATTAGGGTGAATTGTGAAAAATGGCCATAAAATTCAGTTTTCTCTGATAAGGAAATGTGGTGTGTGTGTGTGTGTGTGTGTGTGTGTGTAGTTGATCATGTGTGTGTGCAGAGGGGTGAGTCTCTGCTTCAAGGGTTTGAGCGCTGTCAGGAAGCTGCAGAAAAGAAAAGCTGCTGTGATTTCTCTCTCCATGTGGACGTTCCAGACTGGAGCGACACGATTAGGGACGAGCTCCACACACGTGTCCAAGAAAAAGGGTGGTCTCTCTCTCTCTCTCTCTCTCTCTCTCTCTCTCTCTCACTCCTCTTTCTCTCTCTCTCTCTCACTCTCTCTCTCTTTCTCTCTCTCTCTCTCTCTCTCTCTGTATCTGCAGCTCAGAATCAGCATGACTGATGCATCACTATGTAAGTGTAAGTTTGTGTGACTGTGTGTTTCTCTTACACAGGTGTAAACTCTTTCCAGGTTTTCATGGCTTATAAGGACGTGTGTCAGCTCTCTGATGCACAGGTGAGTGGAGTGTGGATTTATGGGAGAAGGAGTTGGACTGAATTTGGAGCTGTTTAATGACACCCCCCCCCCCCCCCCCTCTTTGTAGCTGTATGAGGTGATGGAGTGTCTGAGGGATTTGGGTGCTGTGGTTCTGGTTCACGCAGAGAATGGAGACCTCATTGCTCAGGTAAAGGCCAAAAAGCAAACACTGAACATCTGTATCTGCAGTCACCGAGTAAAGCTGCACAGCCGCAACGTAAAGCTGCAGCCACAGAGTAAAGCTGCACAGCCACAGTGTATAGCTGCACAGTCACAAAGTAAAGCTGCACAGCCACGGAGTAAAGCTGCACAGTCACAGAGTAAAGAGATTCTTTGTGAAAACAACCCTGAGAGTGTTCTGATATTTTTTCAGGAGCAAAATAAGATTCTCAGTCTGGGCATCACTGGACCAGAGGGACATGTGCTGAGCAGACCAGAGGAGGTATTACAACTATACATCCATCCACCAGGTTATGCTGGGTTATTTCCAGTGTGTGTGTTTGTATCTATGTTTGACTATAACTTCCTCTTCACAGATGGAGTCTGAGGCTGTGTTTCGAGCTGTAACCCTTGGCAACAGCACCAACTGTCCTGTGTACATCGCCAAAGTCATGAGTAAAGGAGCTGCTGACATCATAGCTGCGGCCAGAAAGAGAGGTACCTCCTTATTAATGTGATCATGACATTACATCACGTATCATACTAATGTAATCATTACCATCACGTATCATACTAATGTAATCATTACCATCACGTATCATACTAATGTAATCATTACCATCACGTGTCATACTAATGTAATCATCACCACCACGTGTCACGCTAATGTAGTCATTACATCATCATCACATATCACGCTAATGTAGTCATGGCAGTTGTGGCCTAGTGGTTAGGTCACTGACTTTGGGACCTGAAGGACGCAGGTTTGAGTCCCGGCCCGGGCACTACTGAGGTTCCCTTGAGTAAGGTACCATCCCACTACACTGCTCCACGTGTGCATGTGTGATGGGTTAAATGCAGAGGTTGCATTTCATGGTGGTGCTTGAGTGTGTTCACAATGTCATCACATCACCACCATGTATCACGGTAATGTAGTCATCACATCACCATCACGTAT
The DNA here is from genome assembly GCA_037974385.1 of Arnoldichthys spilopterus. Taxonomy (NCBI): domain Eukaryota; kingdom Metazoa; phylum Chordata; class Actinopteri; order Characiformes; family Lepidarchidae; genus Arnoldichthys; species Arnoldichthys spilopterus. The sequence goes on along the minus strand of JBBPDA010125137.1, from coordinate 22,372 downwards.
CATGCCAATGTAGTCATCACCACCATGAATCACACTAATGTGGTCATCACATTACCACCATGTATCACACTAATGTAATCACATTACTCCCTTGTATCACGCTAATGTAGTCATCACCATCACATATCACGCTAATGTAGTCATCACATCACCATCACGTATCACGCTAATGAAGTCATCACATCACCACCACGTATCATGTGTGTTTTTGCTGCCACTTTAGTGCATTTGTCTTATAAGTGTGTTGTGGTTGTTTTTAACAGGATCTGTGGTGTTTGGTGAGCCAATCACAGCCAGCATAGCTGCTGATGGCACACACTATTGGAGCAAAAACTGGGCCAAAGCCGCTGCGTTTGTGACATCACCACCCCTCAGCCCCGACCCCACAACCCCAGACTACCTGACCTCCATGTTGGCCTGGTAGCCCCACCCTCCATTAGTTTAGTCAGTGCTGTGTGTGGCACTGGCTGTGCGGCTGAGCTTCAGTGTGTGTTCAGATCAATACATTAACTAGTAATGACTGATTATTGATGATTATGTTGATTAGTGTGATTATTGATTAAGGTATTAAATAGAGTGATTATTGATGATTATGCTGATTAGTGTGATTATTGATTAAGGTACTGAATAGAGTGATTATTGATGATTATGTTGATCAGTGTGATTATTAATTAAGGTATTGATTAGTGTGATTGTTGATGATTATGTTGATCAGTATGATTATTAATTAAGGTATTGATTAGTGTGGTTATTGATTAAGGTATTAATTAGTGTGATTATTGATTAAGGTATTGATTAGTGTGATTATTGATGATTGTGTTGATCAGTGTGATTATTGATTAAGGTATTGATCAGTGATTATTGATTAAGATATTGATTAGTGTGATTATTGATGATTGTATTGATCAGTGTGATTATTGATAAAGATATTGTGTTTCTGTTATGTTGAACAATGACACTGATATGTACGCACTATATATTGGTATTGTGTGTGTGTGTGCGTGTGTGTGTGTGTTGGTGTGTATGTATGGATCTGTGTTGTGCAGTGGGGAGTTGCAGATGCTGGGCAGTGCACACTGTGTGTACTCTATTTCCCAGAAAGCAATTGGGAAAGACGACTTCAGTCTCATCCCTGAGGGAACCAATGGCATAGAGGAGAGAATGTCCTTCATCTGGGACAAAGGAGTGGTAAGCCAGACCCCCACCTACCCTAACCTTTATCTTAGATCCCTAACCCCTAAACCCCATTCCCCTATCCCCAACCCTTATTCCAGATCCCTAACCCCTATGCCCTATTCCCCTATCCCCTAACCGCCTACACCAACCCTTATCCCAGGTCCCTAACCCTAAACCCTATTCCCCTATTCCCTAACTGCCTATCCCCATCCCTTATCCCAGATCCCTAACCCCTGTGCCCTATTCCCCTAACCCCTAACTGCTTACCTCTAACCCTTATTCCAGATCCTTAACCCCTATGCCCTAATCCCTTATTTCCTAACCGCTTACCCCTAACCTTTATCCCAGATCCCTACCCCTTATACACTATTCCCCTACAACCTAACTGCTTACCCCTAACCCTTATCCCAGATCCCTACCCCGTATACACTATTCCCCTACCCCCTAACTGCTTACCCCTAACCCTTATCCCAGATTCCTAACCCCTAACCCCTATGCCCTATTTCCCTACCCCCTAACTGCCACCCACTGTGTTTCCACTGTTTTTTTTCTGCAGTGATAGTCTGAATTAACACTTCCTGTATTCGTCGTACCATATTAAATCCTTTTTGTTGTTCTGTTTCTGCCATGGAGAAATCTTTCTAGTGAAAACCCTGTAAAAATACCAGTGTTATTACTGTGTTATAGTCTAAATTCTATAAATATTCACTGCATTATGGACAACTCTGTGTGTGTGTGTGTGTGTACGTGTGCACAGGCTGCTGGGAAGATGGATGAGAATCAGTTTGTCTGTGTGACAAGCACAAACGCAGCAAAACTCTTCAACCTCTACCCCCGTAAGGGCAGAGTGGCTGTGGGCTCAGACGCCGATCTCGTCATCTGGGACCCTGAAAAGATCCAGACCATCACGGCTAAGTCACAGCATTCGGTCAGACAGACACACACACACACACAAGCACACACACACTCCTTAAATATTAATTCTGGTCTGGTACTTAGAAAAAAAATTTTTTTTAAACCCTCTCTCTCTTTCTCTCTCTCTTCCTCTCTGTGTCTTCCCCCTCTCTCTCTCTCTCTGTCTTCCTCTCTTCCTGTCTCTCTCTCTCCTTTTCTCTTTCTCTCTCTTCCTCTCTGTCTCTCTCTCTCAGATGGGTGAGTATAATATCTTTGAGGGGCAGGAGGTCCGGGGGGGGCCACAGGTTGTGCTGAGTCAGGGTCGGATTGTGTTTGAGAACGAGACCCTGAATGTTCCGTCTGGATCAGGACGCTATATTCCACGGAAGCCATTCCCTGACTACGCCTACCAGCGCATTCGCATGAGAAACAAGGTACCCACCCCAATCAGCAGCTTAACCCCCCCTCATCAGCAGCTTAGTCCCACCCCAATCAGCAGCTCAGCCCCCCACCCCATCAGCAGCTTAGCCCCACCCCCATCAGCTCCCACCACCTCCACCAACTCCATTGCCCCTATCAGCAGCTGTGTTTGATGAGCCTCAGCACATAAACCAAGTGGTCACATACGAACTACTGCTTCCAGATAACCAACCAGACGTCATCCCGAAAATAATGATCCAGTTAGTTTTTATTGTAGCTTTTACCTTAGCACTTGTCAATTGTTCTACTGTACTCTGTGTTACTGTATGCAATTGCGAACGCTTGATTGTTTCCTCTGTTCTGGAAGTCACTTTGGATAAAAGCCTCAGCCAAATGAATAAATGTAAATGTATGAGATTTTTCCTGCTTGGAGGGAAATGTGTGAGCATTTGAGAATTGTGTGTGTGTGTGCTCACGCATGTGTGTGTGTAGGTCTCTGTTCTGCATGGAGTTTCCCGTGGTGTTTACGATGGACCCGTCTGTGATGTTCCTCCTACACCTAAATACTTAACTCCTGCACCTTCTGCTAAAACATCTCCAGCCAAGAACCAGCCACCTCCAGTCAGGAACCTGCACCTGTCCAACTTCAGCCTGTCAGGTGGGCACTACTGTCCTCCACTCTCCTGCAGGACAGAGTAATGAAGCTGTTCTCACATTCGTCTTAGTTCTCTGGTCCACCTTAAATGGTCCAAACCTTACTGTACCCCACCCCCACTTTACCCATCCCTCACTGTACCCAACCTTACTTTACCCCCACCCTTACTGTACCCACCCCACTGTTCCTCCACCCTTACTGTACCTACCCCTCCCTGTACCCCCACCCCACTGAACCACCAGCCTTACTGTATGCACCCCCAATGTACCTCTACCCTTACTGTACCCACCCCTCACTGTACCTGCACTCCCTGATTGATCTGAGATTCATTCTTCTCTTTGTGTCCCCACAGGGCCGGAATACCCACAAGGTAATGCACACACACACAGCTGTTCTGTGCTTTTCTCCCGTATTTTGGGATTTCCTGTAGAGAAAATGTCACCCCCATACAGCCTGCCCCACAGCCCGCCCCATAGCCCAGAACCACAGCCTAGAACCACAGCCCGCCCTCACTCACTGTTCAGTCCATTAGTCTTTAAACCCTGGTAATGGGCAGAGCAATGAACAGTTAATGGGGGGGCTGTGTTCAGCTTGCATATCGGTCCAGCGCATATTTATTTAGTAACATTAAAGTAATGCCCTAGTGAGTGAGGCTTTGAAAAGTTAGTGGGCGGAGTTATACACTGTTTACAGCTGTTTATTCAGGAGCAGTGTAAGCACCTGTTAACATGTGCTTTGTACTGTAACTGTGCTCGTATGTACACGTCACCTTCTGTGTAGTGTCTGAGACACGTGGCTGCTGATGTAGCTGTGAACGCTGAGCTGCTTCCACGCGTTTGGTCTGCAGGGACAGTTACATCCCGCTGTAACACTGTAACATGCTGCACCTGTGCTCGTGATTGAAGTTTCCCCTTTAAACCCTGCAGCTTCCCAAGCGGATGAGAACGGGCCCCGCCGTGCCTGCCACCGCATTGTGGCGCCCCCCGGAGGACGCTCCAGCATCACCAGCCTGGGCTGAGAGTGAAGCCCTCTCTCACACCCACAACCAAACCAATGGTGCTTACTGCCTCTGCCCAGGGAAACCTGCAGCAGAAGTGTTAGTGTGTGTGTGTGTGTGTTACTGCATGTGGATAGTGGCTGCCTGCATGTCAAGTGATAAAGTGCTTCATGTTTTCTTTTCCTGGATGAGATTTCGCCCTAAACACACTCATTAAAGTGTTGGGTGGAGCAGACTTGTGGATGTAGTTTAGGACGTAGTATGACTGCTGTTTGTTTGAAATGGCTAATTTTCTATTTATAGCTCACAGTAAGTCATAGTGTATCCTAAACCAAACCCACAAGTCTGCTCCGCCTTCATAAAAGCTGGAGGTTTATAGCTCTCAGTAAGTCATAGTGTGTCCTAAACCAAACCCACAAGTCTGCTCCCCCTTCATGAAGAGCTGGAGGTTTATAGCTTAAATTAATTCAAACAGTGTCCTAAACCACACCCACAAGTCTGCTCCGCCTTCATGAAGAGCTGGATGCTTTTTATGCAGCTCCACAGAAGGTTTGGGTGACTACTGACTTCTAGCGTTAGCGACGTTAGCCTCGTAGCTCCAGCGCTAAAGAAAAGAAGCTACATTTTGACCCAAACACGTCTTGACTGATCGAACACACGTGGGGGAGGGGGAGGGCTGTGTTGGATGATAAGGAGGTTTAACTTTCACCAAGAAGGTCCCGGAGATGTTGAAGCACAAACCACTGTGTTCTGCTGTTTTTGTACCTGTGTTCTATTGATGATGATTTAGGCTGGTGCTCTTAGTGCTGTAACGTAGCTCAGAACCTTCTCAGTGTTCAATAAACTGACAGTGAACAAAGAGCTTTCAGCCCAAACTTTATTACACACACACACACACTGAAGTGTAGGACTCAGCATCTCAGGACTGCAGCGTCTCTCTCCTCCTGGGCAGTCCGTTTACACTCTTCTGTGTTGATGAGCCTGAGAGTGAGAGAGTGAGTTAAACCGAGTGGTTCCGATCGGGTTCAGCGTGATTCAGACCTGTTTACAGTGTAGGTGAATGGAACCAGACGTCTGGTTCCTCTAAAAGCTCCTCACAGACATGAGCTGGTGATGAAGACGCTGCTGATGCCTAAGACATTGTTCTACCAGAGTTTGGAGAAGATTTTGGGCCTGGAACTAAACCCCTTCATGGTGGAGGGATACGTGCAGGGCGTTGTGACGTAAAATAGTCCCCTAGAGTGACTTAGTTCAGGTTCACTATTTTACATCATCAATATCACCACAGAAACGCTCAGAGACACGCTGAGGTTGAGACGCGATGTCTGGTTCCATTCGCCAACACTGTACAGAATCCCAGTCTGAACCAGTTCACACCGAACCCACACTGGAGGAGGCTGTACGCACTGATGAACAGGCTGCAGTAATGGGAGATATGGTAGAGAGAGCAGGTCACCTGTAGAAGGCAGTACTGAGTACAGGATGCTCTCTCACTTGGGTCAGCGAGTTCTGCTCTGCACCTGCAAACCGACATCAGCTTCTTAGTGGAATAGAAATTTACAAAAGGCCTGTGTATGTGTGTGAGAGAGAGAGTGAGAGTGAGTGACTAACCTGCACGGCTGTTCATCTGTGTGTTCATCAGAGGAACTCTTGCTAGTGCTGCCAGTCGAGACAGGAAACTGTTCTCCTCCTCCTGAATCAGACACACACAGAGAAAAGTGGTGGTGGAGGGGTATAGGGTGTGTGTGTGTGTGTGTTTTTGGGGGCGGGGGTGTGTGTGGGGGTGTGTGTACAGGGTGTGTGTGTGTGGGGTGGAACAGGGTGTATGTGTGTGTGTGTGTGGGGGGGGGTACAGGGTGTGTGTGTGTGCGTGCGTGGGGGGGGGGTACAGGGTGTGTGTGTCACGTTTACTTTGTTTCATATAAAATGAATAAATGAGCCAACCAATCACAGGTCAGCGTATTTCAGGGGGCAGGCTGCTTCCTGTGTAACTTTCAACATGAGCACTGAGTGAACACAGGTTCTGTCTCTATTCACTCAGCCCCAGACAGGACCCAACCTCAGGTAAGGGTTCTCCTGATTTGTGTAGTTGAAGGGGGTTCCCTCCACTATAAGACTGTTCCATACCTGCCACACCTGTGAACAGAATCCACCTTAAAGCAGCTGCACCTTGCCACAGGTACCGCCCACCTTCTGGATACGTCATCAGGTGTGGTAGCATTAGAGTAGTGTAGAGTTACCGCAGTGTCGCTGTAGGAGGAGGGGGCGTGTTCACAGTGGACGTGGTCATTATTAAAATAAAGATTTTCAGTTTGGGTGGAGTGTCCCTTTCCACACCGAACCGCTGAATTACTGACCATGCACAAATTCGGGTGGAATGGCTTTTTCAATTGTAACAATTCATTTAACATCAATAATAAAACAATAGTGTTGTATTGTAATAAAGCCGCGTTTTTAATATAACGTTCCACCCGCTGTGTTCTTCCTACTGGGAACAGACCAATAGGAAAAGTCCGGGATAAAATCCCGCTTGCCCATTGGTTGTCAGGCCTGTCCGCCAAACATCCTGTCTCCAAGGAGGACGCGCTCCAAACATCAACATTCCTCTGGCGGGCTCGAGCTCAGCTGAGGTAAAAAATAAACTATAAACTTCCGCACTTTAACGAGCGAAGAATTCGGAATAAAGAAGATTACTGTGTGTGTGTTTGTGAAAAGTTGCGCGCTGTAGCGGTTTTAGTGAGCTAGCGCTGAGGCTAGGCTCTGCACCGAGGCTGAGCGCGCTGGTATTTCTGTCGGTCCACCTTAAACAGCGCAGCGGCTCCAGCAGCAGGACTCGGGCACCACACTGCAGCTGCGGCAACATTTAAGGTGGAACGGAAAATTCCAATAAGAAGCTAACTTCAGCCTCGTCTGGAAACGCTTCATGTTCTAGTGTTGTTCAGTATTGTTTTGTGAAATGTTCTAGATTATGACAGCAACGATAGACCGTTATTATTTTAAGGGTGTTAGTTACTCAGTGAGGGGTTAGCGCCGTTAGCACTAAGGCCTGTAGCGCTGCACTCACTCACTCTGCTGTTCCAGCCCAGAAATGTCCCTGTCATTAGAGGAGCTGTGTGCCATGGTGAACGTCTCCTATGAGGAGGTGAAAAATATTCGCCTTAACAGTGACCGAGATGGAGGAGAGAGAGTGCAGCACAGTGCAGGTACCAGCAACAAAGCCCTGAGTTTAGAAGCACATGTTCACCTCCTTTCCATCAGCTCTCCACTATCTCTCCATCAGCTCTCCACTATCTCTCTATCAGCTCTTTCCCAGCTCAGCCACAGCTCTTCACTTTCTTTCCATCAGCTCTCCCACACATCTCCATCAGCTCTCCCAAACATCTCCACTATTTCTTCATCAGCTTACCCACACATCTCCATCAGATCTCCACCATCAGCTTTCCCATCTGTTCTCCCCCAGCTCTTCATCCACTCTTCCCCAGATGTTCAACAGCTCAGCCACAGCTCTTCACTTTCTCTCCATCAGCTCTCCCAAACATCTCCACTATTTCTTCATCAGCTTACCCACACATCTCCATCAGATCTCCACCATC
>JBBPDA010125137.1:0-14537 GCA_037974385.1 Arnoldichthys spilopterus | reverse complement strand
AGTTTTCCCATCTGTTCTCCCCCAGCTCTTCATCCGCTTTCCCCAGATCTCCTTTATCTGTCCTGCCGTGATGGCTCATACGGTGTGGGTTTTTCTATTGTAGGCATTGCTGAATGTACGCAGGGTGGGCATAATGTCCTTGAAGAACAGAACAGGTCTACAGCAGAAGCAGACAGAGGTAAGGAAAAGGTACAATAAAGTATTCACACAGGCTTTTAAAAGGGTATCCTCCTAGTTCTGGGGGGCTATTTTACCTCACAACGCCCTCCACCATGAACGGGTTTAGTTTTAGGCCCAAAATCTTCTCAAAACTCTGGTAGAACAATGTCTCTGGCATCAGCAGCGTCTTCATCACCAGCTCATGTCTGCGAGGAGCTTTTAGAGGAACTGGACATCTGGTTCCATTTACCACCACTGTGAGCAGGTCTGAATCACACAAAACTCCTTCAGAATCTCTTTATATCTGAAGCACTGAATTATGGGAGAATGCTGGTGGACTTCCTGTTTGAACAGCTAGCAGTTCCTAATGCTGTAGATGAAGCATTGCTCAGTGATTTAATTTAGTCGTGGATGTAGTCGCATAGCCTCTCAGTAGTGTTACATTACTTCTGATCACTCTCCTGCTGCTGACGCTCCAGCGTGCTTGTATTCACACGCGCTGCATCACAGTAACAGTAGAGCAGACTGCAACGGAACTTTAGTGCCGCATGATCAGTTCGGGGTTATAATGTCTTGCCCTGGTCAGTTCAGAGATCGTCTGGGCTGATGTCACACAGCTGAGAAGGTGGAAGGCCTTGTGAATGAGACCTGTTTCTGACCTGGTGTCTTGTTGAGACTAAACTGTTGTGTCCTTTCACTGTTTGACTAGTTTCTGGCAATGATTCGGAAGAGGATGAGACTCACCAGCCAAAAGGGAAAAGAGGACCAGCAAACTGGAAACGAAACATCCAGAAAAGGCGGCGGATGGAGGGGAAGTCGTACAGTGGAAAACAGAAAGACGTGGGTGAGGTGACCAGAGCGGCACGGATCATGGGACCAGGTTGCGCGTCGCAGGCATGCAAGAAGTCTGCCAAACGTTTCTGCCATACTTTCAGTGAGGAGGAGCGGCAGAAGATCTTCCAGCACTTTTGGCAGCAGATGACCTGGGAGGAGAGGAGGATCTATGTGTCTGGGTTAGTCGATCATACTCCAGTGGCAAGGAAGAGGTCTGTGAGTCAGGATTCGAGACGTTTATCCACCCTCTCCTACCATCTGACTGTAGATGGTGAGAAGAAGAGGGTGTGCAAAAAATTTTTTCTGTCCACCCTGGGGCTTGGAGAGTGGTCCGTCGCACACTGGGTACAGAGCAGCGAGCCTGAGAGGTGCAGCAGTAAAATGGCGGTGGAGAACGAAGCTCTAGCGTCTCTCCAGGCCTTCCTTAGGGACTTGCCGAAAGTACCCTCACATTACTGCCAGTCCCCCTCTTCCAAGGTGTATCTAGAGCCCATGTTTCAGTCCATGTCTGAGCTTCACCAGGTTTACAGCCGTTACTGTGAGGAGGAGCTTCAGACCGCTCCGCTGTCCAGGCAGGTTCTTATGGAGGAGTTCAACCATCTGAATCTGGCCTTATACCACCCAAAGAAGGAGCAGCGTACTGACGGTAGCAGCTCACACAGAGCAGAAGAGGAGGAATGTCAGAACCGCTGTCGGATAAAGGAGGAGCCGTGTGAGGAAAATGCAGACGAGAAGGCGACGGACAGTGGCAGAATGATGGTGTCATGTATGGATCTGCAGGCTCTTCTTCTCTGCCCAAAGCTGAAGGCATCTTCTTTCTACTGTAAGACCAAACTGGCTGTGCACAACTTCACTCTCTACAACACGGCCAACCACGGCGACCCCCGCCACCTACGGCACGAGGGAGAGGGAGGGCGCTCTGCTAACGAGTTCGCCTCTAGTGTCATTGATTATCTCCAGCAGCAGCAGCACCATGAGTAACAGCCTTTCATCCATACAGTGCATCCCACAGGCTCCAGGTCTTACAGTAGCTTTAGCTGGAATCTTCATCCAACGCCTTATCGCCCCTCACTCACCCCACCCCCCACCCCTTTTACTACCCTACCCTCCCCTCCTCTCCACATCCCCAGTTTCTCAGAGGACAGCAGATCCTGAGACACGAGAGTGTAACCGTCTTACAGTGTGTGATTTTGGGGGAGAGGGAGCGATGTTGGAGCCAGAGGAAACCCATACACTGTTGGACACGTGTGGACGTGGCAGATTTACAGCGGTAACGCTGTCCACTGATCACTGTTCTACTTGGAGACCCAGAGAGACTTGAACCTGCAGAGAACCTATACTTAGATCACGTCTTCTCTAACCTCCGAGAACTTTTACTGATCCCTTCATTCAGCAACAAACAGCACAGGTGATCTGTACCTGAGCTGAGGCCTCGGAGTGCGGAGAAGGAACGAGATGATCAGCGGCACCGGCGCCTCTTCACCACTGGTGCTGGTGTTCCAGTTCTTCCTTGGTGCCTTTTGAGAACCGACCCTCTTTCGACATGACAGAAGCGAACGTTCTGTAGCAGGAATCATGGCGGACAGAAGGCTTTGATCTGCTGTTTGTTTTTGGAGTCGTTACATGTTGCGTGTGAATGTCATCAGTGTGCTACGACTGGCACCAGCGCCACAACAGATCCCCACTGTGTTCTAGACCATAGGTCGTGCTGTTCTTGAGTTCTAAGGCCAAATAACTACAGCACTGTTCCACGGACTCTGCTGGTGCCACTTCTCCCCACTGCTGTTCTTTCTTCCGCTTGTTTTTTTTAATAAGATGGTGGCTGATCTGCAGTAGCCGCTCCCCTCCTGTAGCCATCGACCTCAGCGGTTCCACCTTTAGGACCAGTGGTTTTGTGGAACCGGGCCCATGCCGGCATTCTGGCACCAGCACCAGTCCTTTTTCAGTGCAAATGCCCATTCTAGATTTGAAAGTATGAGGGAATGTTCGGCACCAAGAACTAGAGTTTACAGGAGGAAGCTGAGGAACCAGTCAGCTCCACTTCACCTGCCTCACAGGCAACTTCAAATGATCTCGGAGAACTCATAGTTAAAAACCAGCGAGTCATAAACTAAGAACCCAGTGCAGATTAAAGGAGAACTTCCACTCCTCAGTTTCTGCAGAACGCAGGAATTAAGGTGTGAACAGTAATTTAGAGCTGATTGGTGTGAAATGCTCTAAAGAAAAACTGCAGCTTTCTAAGAACTGTTTCCCCTCTTATTTTACCATCAACCTTCTATAAAAACCCTAAAGGTGTGACATTACAAGGGCTGCAGAGACCAGACCACCGTTCAGAAAAGTGGGGACATTCTGTACAATGCAGCAAACACCAACGTGACGTGTTAATTCTCTTTAACCTGTATTTACCGCTTCAGTGTGTTTCCAGTGTGAGGTTCCACATGAACACAACTCCGTTGTGGGTTGTGCTGTGATGCATGTGTGGTAGTTTTTAGTGTGTTGCAGGATCAAAGTCTACACGCGTTTATATGAGCACAGTAAAGTCAGTCTGCTCGCCTGAACACTGGAGGTGTCAGTCAAATAAAGCGAGTTTATAAAGAAGATTTTTACTGCATTTTACAGAATCTCCCAACATTTCCCAACAGGGGCTTTACAATAACATGGCTCTGTCGCCGTTGGAGAACATCTCAGTTTGAACCAATTCACACCAAACCCCTGTTCACACCGAATTCTGGAAAATGGCTGGAATTCTTCTATAAATGCCTGAAAGGCTTTCTACTGTTTCACTTTGTCAAACATACTCGTGAAGCCTTGCTTTCCCCGACGCTCATTAAAGTTGATCGTGTTGTTTTTAGGGCCTGGCTGCTCATTTTCTCACCCACGGTTTTACCAAAAAGTCTCAATTTCACTGTTTTGATTACACACATCGCTGTAGTTCCTGCAGAGCATGTATGAGAGCGTAACAGTGAAGAGCTGCACAGCCTTACTAAGTCTCTAAAGAGGAGATAAGTCAGCAGCCAGGTCTTCAGTCGCTCAACAGGTGCTCAAGGCGAGGCAGTGAGGGCAGATTCCTCGTAGTTCCTCTGAACTGACTACTGTTCTCACACAGACTGTCACACTTTAGCTGATTAGCTGTGTGTTGCAGCCACTGAACATCACTGACAATTAATATTGAATATTGCTAAAATTACTGTATGATCACTGAACGACCCTGCAGCAGAATAAGAAAGGACGGGTAAAGGGCAGAGTGACAGGAGAACACAGGAGCAGAGTTGTGGTTCTGCGGCATGTAGAACAGTAATGAGTGTTGAGCCCAGTCCCACTTTAGCTAAGGAACAGGTCAGTGAAGCCTCACCGTGTTCCACAAAAACACTTCTAACACATTTACACCAACTTTACTCATTTATCATCGGTATGGGAGTAAAACCATGTATCTCCACATTGGTAATGTTCCAGGAGAACCACAAAAACACGGTGTTCTACCCACCCCATTCACTTCCCACTCTTTACAGTAACACAGAACCAAAACAACAAAAACGGCCCAATGGTGTAACGAAGGCAACATGTTTGTGTATTTCTGCCCATTCAGCTTACAGAAGTTACGCTCCACCCGTTCACCCTACAGCAGTAACGCTCCAACCACTCACCCTACAGCAGTATCGCTCCACCCGTTCACCCTGCAGCAGTAACGCTCCACCTGTTCACCCTGCAGCAGTAACACTCCACCCGTTCACCCTGCAGCAGTTACGCTCCACCCGTTCACCCTACAACAGTTACGCTCCAACCGTTCACCCTACAGCAGTTACGCTCCAACCGTTCACCCTACACCTGTTCCTCCTACAGCAGTAGCGCTCCAACCTTTCACCCTACAGCAGTTATGCTCCACCTGTTCCTCCTACAGCAGTTACGCTCCAACCGTTCACCCTACAGCACTTACGCTCCACCCGTTCTTCCTACAGCACTTACGCTCCACCCGTTCTTCCTACAGCACTTACGCTCCACCCGTTCCTCCTACAGCACTTACGATCCATCCGTTCCTTCTACAGCAGTTACGCTCCACCCGTTCCTTCTACAGCAGTTACGCTCAACCTGTTCCTCCTATAGCAGTTATGCTCCACCCATTCATCCTACAGCATTTTAGCTCCACCCATTCACCCTACAACAGTTACGCTCCACCTGTTCCTTCTACAGCAGTTTAGCTCCACCCGTTCACCCTACAGCAGTTAGGCTCCACCTGTTCCTCCTACAGCAGTTACGTTCCAACCATTCACCCTACAGCAGTTACGTTCCAACCATTCACCCTACAGCAGTTACGCTCCACCTGTTTCTTCACAGCAGTAACGTTCCACCTGTTGCTCCTACAGCAGTAACGCTCCAACCATTCACCCTACAGCAATTACGCTCCACCTGTTCGTCTTATAGCAGTTACACTCCACCCATATACCCTACAGCAGTTACGCTCCACTCGTTCCTTCTACAGCAGTTTAGCTCCACCTGTTCCTCCTACAGCGGTTTAGCTCCACTCATTCACTCTACAGCAGTTACGCTCCACCCTGGTGGACGGTATTGAGCAGATTTTATATTATTCGTCCTTTAATGTAAAAGAAGCTTCAGACTTTTACTGTTGGTCCATTCACACAGTACTGACACACTGTAGCACACTCAGACCAGTTGCACGCATGTGTGTGTGTGTGTGTGTATATACTCACTCTGAGCTCTTCTCTCATGGTGTGTATTTGTTGCTGCAGATCCATCATCTGTCCCTGATCGTCACACACACCTTCCTCCTCACACTGAGAGAGAAACCGCCTCTTCTGCTGCTCCACTCTATATATATATACACACACACACACACACACACTGAGCGCTGCAGGGCTAAACACTCCATCTCGTATTTAAATCAGGGTGGAACTGCTACAGAAACAACACCACTACACTGTCCAGAAAATTCAGCCACAGTACGGTTCTTTACCTTTTATCTTACAGCAAGTTCCGTGATTGGGTTCTGCGCTCCGTTACAGTTTATTTCTCCTGTTCATTATTACAGTAACACACAACTCAGTTAAACTGACTCAGATCTTCCTGTTTAAGTCTTTGAGCAGACGCTGTGTTGTGTATAGGAGTCTCTGCAGCCGTGTCTTCCACTCTCACCTCCTTTACCATCTACACAGGAGGAGAAGCAGGTCTCACACCCCCTTGTGGACTCCAAGAGCAGTTTTTTTTTTTTAGAGTAGACGCATGTACAAGAATAAAAGTCTGCTTAATACGTTTTATACTTTATAAACAGTATGAAACATATGTTACAGCAGATGTTCAAGTTGAGTTTATTTCTATAGCTTTTTATAACTGACATTGTCACAAAGCAGCTTTACAGAATCTGGGTTGTCAAGTCATCTACTGCCCTGTTCACACTCCCCGATGGTAAAAGTGGTCTGATCTCGGTCCTGTTCACACTACACGACCTTGAGACCCCAATCACAGTCAGACAGGTGTGTAGTGTGAACAGAGCGGCGACAGGGCGCCACCACCTACACCATCTTTCAGCACCGCTGGTCCGTCTGCTCTACACCACAACGCTCGATCACCAACCGCCCACGCCGAATGGGTTAAAATGTGGACGTTCAACATAAATGAGCGATGTGTGTGACGCGTGTGAAAGGAGAGGTATGAGGGAGAAGGGATGGAGCAGCACACGTGTGCAGTATGGACGGTCTGTTGGAGCGGAGTTGTGTCACACAGCGCTGCTCTCTCTCCATCATGAGGGGAACGTCCCTCACCTCTTTCCTTCCACTCGTGTCCTGCGCTCTCATTGGCTGTGGCTCATCAGTGAGTCAGCGAATGTTGATCACAGATCAAACGTAGAATCACAAACGATCAAGAGGTTTCGACTCAGAAACAGCCTTAAAATCATGTAGTGGGAACAAGGCTCAGCTAGAGAACAACGAGCTCATGGACCATCAGTCTGATACCCTGAGCCTGTTTGTGTGTATGTGTGTGTGTGTACCTCCTGTGAAACTCTGCAGAGTGAGATTTTCTGGCCCAGTTGCTCAGTTCTCTCTGTAGAGCTCTCACACACTCGCCTCTCTTTCGCTGTTTCTCTCTCATTTCTGCAACACACACACACACACACATTACATAAAACATACAAGGTGTTATATCCTTTAAACAAATTCTCACACACACAGAGACAGAGAGGGTGAACTGTACTGCTGTGCTGCGGTCTTTGACTGTGCTTCGTTGCTGTGACAACAGTGTGTATCTGGGAGTAGTAGTTCATTATGAGCGCAGTCACCGACTCCGGCGTCACACACGCGCTCTCGCTCATGGCGTCCTTAAGCCGCTCCTGCACAAAAAGCCCACAGTGCAGAAACACTGCTCAGTCCACACACACACAAACTATACTGTTTAAACCTGCCACGGCTGTGATGTCACACCCATGAGCCATTTACATACATCCCATTCAGCCTGCAGCACTTTTGCCACGCCCATTCACCCTCCACACACTGTTATATTGTCTGTGCCCAGACCGTGCAACCAATCAGAGCAGAGCTCATTTACAGTGGGTACGGAAAGTATTCAGACCCCCTTCAATTTTTTACTCTGTCATATGGCAGCCATTTTCTAAAATCATATAAATTATTTTTTTCCCCTATTAATGTACACACAGCACCCCATATTGACAGACAAAAAAAGAATTTTTGAAATTGTTGCAGATTTATTAAAAAAAAACCAACTGAAATATCACATGATCTTAAGTATTCAGACCCTTTGCTCAGTATTTAGTAGAAGCACCTTTTGAGCTAATACAGCCATGAGTCTTCTTGGGTAAAGATGCAACACGTTTTTCACACCTGGATTTGGGGATCTTCTGCCATTCCTCCTTGCAGATCCTCTCCAGTTCTGTTAGGTTGGATGGTAAACGTTACTGGACAGCCATTTTTAGATCTCTCCAGAGACGCTCAATTGGGTCAAGTCAGGGCTCTGCTGGGCCATTCAAGAACAGTCAGAGTTGTTGTGAAGCCACTCCTTCATTATTTTAGCTGTGTGCTTAGGGTCATTGTGTTGTTGAAAGGTAAACCTTCGGCCCAGTCTAAGGTCCTTAGCACTCTTAGGTTTTTGTCCAGGATATCCCTGTACTTGGCCGCATTCATCTTTCCCTCGATTGCAACCAGTTGTCGTGTCCCTGCAGCTGAAAAACACCCCCACAGGACTGTATTGGACCAGTGCCTGGTTGTCTCCACACATACAGCTTAGAATTAAGGCCAAAAAGTTCTATCTTGGTCTCATCAGACCAGAGAATCGTCCTTCAGGTGTCTTTTAGCAAACTCCATGTGGGCTGTCATGTGTCTTGTGTACATTAATGAGGGAAAAAATTTATTTAAATGATGAAAAATTGAAAATGATGAATGAATGAAAAATTGAAGGGAGTCTGAGTACTTTCTATACCCACTGTACGTATGTAAGTCTCAAAGGCACAGTAACAGACTGGGTCATAAAGAGAAGCTGGAGAACGAACACACACACCTTCTGTATGTCAATAGCTGCGGCTGCTTCATCAGGTGCAGAGTTCACCAATCTCAGTCGAGCACTGTGGGCGAGGGCGTGACCAATTGAGTAGTGGGCGTGTTCTTGTAAGAGCTCAAAGGCAGTCTCCAGTTCTGATAGGTGCTCCTGCTGAAGGCTCTGACCAATCACAGCAACATTAAGACTCTCAATGCAGCACACACTAAACTAAGCATCTGTGTATGTGTGTGTGTGTACCTGTGTGTCAGGCTTCATCTCCTTTACAGTGAAGATGTAGAAGTGCCGCTCTGCTAAGGTCCTCTGGATGTCTGCCACTAGCAGGCGCTGTTTCTGCTCGATCAGTCTCCTGTAGGACGACACTGCTGTAACCGGAGCTTCTGGATCTGAACATCAGCTGCATTATTCTTTACTGCGGTGTTTGTTTAAACAGCTTCAGCATTTAATACAGTGTGTGTGTTTCAATTGACTGTAAAACATTTACACACTTTAATAGAAGGTTTATCGTCTTTATCACACGCAGATCCCACATATACAGCACACATCTGTTCATCTAGCTTCACTCTGTTCACAGGTTCTTCAGAATTCCCCCAGCCTCCAGTGTGGGATTGGTGTGCAGCTGCATCTTCATCACCAGCTCATGGTTTGTGACTCTTTGTCATTGTGAACACACTGAAGCACCACAGTACAGTGAAATGTGACCTCTGCATTTAACCCATCACACGGGCACACATGGACCATTAGGCAGCTACCAACAGCACCCGGGGAGCAGTGTAGTGAGACGGTATCTTACTCAAGGGAACCTCAGTGGTGCCCAGGGACTCGAACCTGCAACCTTCAGTTCACAAGGGCAACGTTCTCACCACTAGGGTCCACTCCCCCTATACTACTCCAGTGTGAGTGAAATGTGGCCCTGTTCACCACAAGCCAAATATTTACAGAGGAACTGAGAAGAAACGGGGACGAAGAGGAAAAATGTATTACAAACAATACCAATATAATAAACCGGGAACGTAACAGTGTGAGGGACGGAGCCCAGCCCAGCCCAGCCCTGCAGTCCTGAGTAATGAGAGGCATAGCCAAACACAGGTCACTGCTCACCTATCTTGGATGTCCCGCTGTCTGGCAACCGTTGCCACAACAACTTTCATGTGTTGATTAACAAGGTGTTTAAGGCAGGATTTATTCAGAGCTTCCTCTTCAGCCCAAACCTGCACACACACACACACACACACACACACTGAGAACATATAACGCACACACAGACAACAAATAACACACACACAGACACCCAAAACAAACACACACCTGTCTCTCGTGCTCCAGCTGCTCTCGAAGTGTGTGCAGGTGCTGGTGTGTGAAGCTCTCCTCTCGCTGCATCTGATTGGCCAGTGTGAGGTCTGTGTTATTCAACAGTGTTTGGCAGGCATTTACTGAGAGGGCGGAGCTTGTAGTGAGTGTGGTCAGTACACAGTCTCTCCACAAAACAGCTAAATTTCCTGTAAAATCTACAAACAATTTCTAAAAGCACACACACACACACACACACACACACACACACACACACACACACACACACACACACACATTAATTGTGACAGTGTACCTGCCTCAGTGTGTTCAGCACCACAGTCACTGATGATGATGTAAATGGTGATGCAGTCATGTAATGGAGGCTAATCGTGTGTGTGTGTGATGTAAGTGGTGATGCAGTGATGTGATAACGGCTGATTGCGTGTGATGGTGTAAGTGGTGATGCAGTGATGGCTGATTGTGTGTGTGATGGTGTAAGTGGTGATGCAGTGATGTAATAATGGCTGATCGTGTGTGAGATAGTGTAAGTGGTGATGCAGTGATGTAATGGAGGCTGATTGTGTGTGTGATGGTGTACGTGGTGATGCAATGATGTAATAACTGTTCAGGATGCTCCGGTGTGAGGGAGGTCAGCTGTGTTTGTGTTTGGAAACATACAGACCTTCCACAGCTCACACACTGCCTCACACACTCTCCCGTCCCTCTGTAGGTCAAAGTCCAGTCTCTGCTTCCAGTGTTTTACCTGCATCTCCTCCATCAGCTGAGGGACACACAGACAATTGGTGAATTGGCAAAGAGCAGGTGATGTGTAGAGTAGGTGTGTGGAGGGTGTGTGGTGGTGCAGGTGAGGTGAGTGTGTAGAGGAAGTGAGGTGAGTGTTTAGAGCAGGTGTGTGGAGGGTGTGGTGGTGTAGAGCAGGTGAGGTGAGCTGGTGTAGAGCAGGTGAAGTGAGTGTGTGAGGGTGCAGGTAAGGTGAGTGTGTGTAGAGCAGGTGTGTGGAAGGTGTGTGGTGGTGCGGGTGAAGAGTAGAGCAGGTGAGGTACCTCAGTGAGCTGCTGAGCGTCTCTCTGCTGATCATGTGACTCCAGCGTGCGACTCCACTCACCAACCTGAGTCTTCATCATCTTCCTCATCTTCATATCCAGCCTCCTGCAGTGCTCAAACCCCAGCTCCAGGGTCCGCAACCTGATCTCTACACACTCACACACGCGCGCGCGGGCACACACGCGCACACACACACACACATGTTTATGAAGATGTCTGGTACTCAGCAGTGTACAGCAAACATATCTCTCTCTCTCTCTCTCTCTCTCTCTCTCTCTCTCTGTGTCTGTCTCTCTCTCGCTCTGTCTGTTTTTCTCTCTCTCTCTCTCTTTCTCTGTCTCACTCTCGCTCTCTCCTCTGTCTGTCTGTCTCTCTCTGTCTCTCACTCTCTCTGTCTCTTAAACAGATGTACAGGATTATTATGGGATGTTCTCAGTACCATCAGAGCAGCGTTGGAGCTCCTCGCTGACCGCTGCCTGTAGGTCAATGATCAGCCTCTCCATGTGCCCAAAACCCAGCTGTCCATCAGCGATCAACTCCTCAAGTGATTGGGTTGTGAGCCTCACTCTAAGCTCCGCCTCCTTTCTAAGAAGCATCATTCTAATTCTCAGCCAACCAGATAACTCCTCCCACCACTGCTGCCTATCACACAGTGTCTGAGAGGGAGAGAGAGAGAACTTTAGCGCTAGAGTCGTTAGCGTTAGACGGTGTTTATTCGGGGTTGCTAGCGTTAGGCAGTGTTTATTCAGGGTCGTTAGCGTTAGATGGTGTTTTTTCCGGGGTTGTTAGCACTAGACAGTGTTTATTCGGGGTCGTTAGTGTTAGACTGTGTTTATCCAGGGTCGTTAGCGTTACGGTCGTTAGCATTAGACGTTGTTTATTCAGGGTCGTTAGCGTTAGACGGTAATTATTCTGGGTCGTTGGCATTAGACAGGGTTTATTCAAGGTCGCTAGCGTTAGACAGTGTGTATTCAGGGTCGTTAGCATTAGACAGTGATTATTCTGTGTCGTTAGCATTAGACTGTGTTTATTTGGGGTCGTTAGCATTAGATTGTGTTTATTCGGGGTGGTTAGCGTTAGACAGTGTTTATTCGGGGTCGTTAGGATTAGACTGTGTTTATTCAGGGTTGCTATCATTACACTGTGTTTATTCGGGTCGTTCGCATTAGACTGAGTTTATTCAGGGTTGCTAGCGTTAGGCAGTGTTTATTCGGGGTCGTTAGCGTTAGGCGGTGTTTATTCTGGGTCGCTAGCATTATGCTGTGTTTATTCTGGGTCGTTAGCGTTAGACGTGTTTATTCGGGTCGTTAGCATTAGACGTTGTTTATTGAGGGTCGCTAGCATTAGATGGTGTTTATTCAGGGTGCCTAGCATTAGACAGTGTTTATTCGGGGTCGTTAGCACTAGACGGTGTCTATTCGGGGTCGTTAGCATTAGACGGTGTCTATTCGGGGTTGTTAGCATTAGACTGTGTCTATTCGGGGTTGTTAGCATTAGACGGTGTCTATTCGGGGTTGTTAGCATTAGACGGTGTCTATTCGGGGTTGTTAGCATTAGACGGTGTCTATTCGGGGTTGTTAGCATTAGACAGTCATTATTTGGGGTCGTTAGCATTAGACAGTGTTTATTTAAGGTCGCTAGCATTAGACGGTGTGTATTCAGGGTCATTAGCATTAGACGGTGTGTATTCAGGGTCATTAGCGTTAGACGGTGTGTATTCAGGGTCATTAGCGTTAGACGGTGTGTATTCAGGGTCATTAGTGTTAGACTGTGTTTATCCAGGGTCATTAGTGTTACGGTCGTTAGCGTTAGACGTTGTTTATGAAAGTGACTGTCATTGTGAACACACTCAAGCACCACAACGAAATGTGACCTCTGCATTTAACCCATTACACGTGCACACGTGGAGCAGCGGGCAGCTACCAACAGCGCCCGGGGATCAGTGTAGTGGGACGATACCTTGCTCAAGGGTACCTCAGTAGTGCCCAGGCTGGGACTCGAACCTGCGACCTTCAGATCGCAAAGGCAGTGTCCTAACCACTAGGCCACCACTGCCCAGGGTCGTTAGCATTAGGCAGTGTTTATTCTGTGTCGTTAGCATTAGACTGTGTTTATTCGGGGTCATTAGCATTAGACTGTGTTTATTCAGGGTCATTAGCATTAGACTGTGTTTATCCGGGGTCGTTAGCATTAGACGTTGTTTATTCGGGGTCGTTAGCGTTAGACTGTGTTTATCCGGGGTCCTTAGCGTTAGACTGTGTTTATCCGGGGTCCTTAGCGTTAGACTGTGTTTATCCGGGGTCCTTAGCGTTAGACTGTGTTTATTTGGGGTTGTTAGCATTAGACTGTGTTTATTCGGGGTCGTTAGCGTTAGACTGTTTTTATTCGGGGTCCTTAGCGTTAGACAGTGTTTATTAAGGGTCGTTAGGGTTAGGCGGTGTGGATTCAGGGTCGTTAGCATTAGACAGTGTTTATTCTGTGTCGTTAGCATTAGACTGTGTTTATTTGGGGTCGTTAGCGTTAGACAGTGTTTATTCTGGGTTGTTAGCGTTAGACAGTGTTTATTCAGGGTCGTCAGCGTTAGACAGTGTTTATTCGGGGTCGTTAGTGTTAAGTGCGGTAATTATTCTGGGTCGTTACCATTAGACAGGGTTTATTCAAGGTCACTAGCGATAGACTGTGTGTATTCAGGGTCGTTAGCATTAGACAGTGTTTATTCTGTGTCGTTATCATTAGACGGTGTTTATTCGGGGTCGCTATCATTACACGGTGTTTATTCAAGGTCGTTAGCATTAGACTGTATTTATTCAGTTGCTAGCGTTAAGCAGTGTTTATTCGGGGTTGCTAGTGTTAGGTAGTGTTTATTTAGGGTCGTTAGAGCTGGTGTTTATTTTGGGTCACTAGCGTCAGACTGTGTTTATTCAGGGTCGTTAGTGTTAGGCAGTGTTTATTCTGGGTCGCTAGCATTAGACTGTGTTTATTTGGGGTCGTTCGCATTAGATTATGTTTATTCAGGGTTGCTAGCGTTAGGCAGTGTTTATTCAGGGTTGCTAGTGTTAGGTGGTGTTTATTTAGGGTCGTTAGAGCTGGTGTTTATTTTGGGTCACTAGCAGCAGACTGTGTTTATTCAGGGTCGTTATTGTTAGGCAGTGTTTATTCTGGGTCGCTATTGTTAGGCCGTGTTTATTCAGGGTCGCTAGCATTGGTGTTTATTCTGGGTCCCTAGCGTTAGGCAGTGTTTATTCGTGTTTATTAGCGTTGGTTTCTATTCTGGGTTGCTAGCGTCAGACTGTGTTTATTCAAGGTCATTAGCGTTAGACTGTGTTTATTCAAGGTCGTTAGCATTAGACGGTGTTTATTCAGGGTCGTTAGCATTAGACGGTGTTTATTCAGGGTTGTTAGCATTAGACGGTGTTTATTCAGGGTCGTTAGTGTTACTTGGTGTTTATTCAGGGTCGTTAGCATTAGACAGTGATGGATAAACATTGTTAGGGTTAAAACCATCACCAAACCTTTATGAAAGAAGCCTGAATGTCCAGCAGCTGCTTCTCCACCAGCAGGAGGCAGTGGATGAGGGAATGTGTCATTTCCTGTGCGGCTGCATTTGTTGTGCAGTTATGAAGACGCTGACAGAGCTGCTCTACCTGCTTAGCAAAACTCAGAGCCTT
>JBBPDA010125127.1:0-25044 GCA_037974385.1 Arnoldichthys spilopterus | reverse complement strand
GAAAAGACGTGTATTTTGAAATCATCTTAGTTTGAAGGCGGTCAAGATGACCTAAAGTTTTAAGGGACCTCGGCATGTTTGTCCGAATTCACCAGTCTCCGTCCCAATTTGCATACGACCACACTAAATACTACGTGAAAGTAGTGCACGAACACATAAACACTGAGTAACGCAGGATGTAAAGTAGGCTACATACGTATGGGACGCGGCTTGTGGCGCCTTCCTCTGTGGTTGTATGACAGCGCATTCAACTGTATCTCGTCTCCCACGCTGGGATTGGCTGCGCGAATCGGGTGGACCGCTGCTTTCTCTACATCTCTCTGTGGTGAGCGTGAACTTCTAGCCAATCCCAATAGAGTGGGCGGGGCTTGTCGGAACGTGGGCCCGGAAAACAACAATAAACCGGTTTTTTGGCGACGGAGGAGAACCGCAGGAGAAAGGAAAGTGAAACCTTGATAAACGAAACTTTAACAGCTGTTATCAACGGTGAAGTCAAGCTTAAATTCAGATTACCCACTGCAGAGTGCACTCGCTGTAACTATCCTCGGCGCTGAAACACGTTGGACGGAAGTAAATTAATCTGTGCGTTTTAAGCTCAGTCTAGTTTGGGAAGACCCTCCATCGTGAAACGGTGAGAGTAGACATTGGGAAGGCTTGAAATGGTGATGACCTGAGTGGACATGGGTGATCAAAGTTTCGAGGAAAATCTTTATTTGGTTGTGTGGACACTTTGGTCATCACCATCACAATCATATCTTAGATCCTTGAGCAGCAGTGTGAGCATGTTAAATCAGAGGAAACATCTTTTCATCTCCACAGGGAATCAAGCAGCCTGTTCTACATCTCAGGACAAACACCTGATGAAGAACTGAGGCCTGAAGAACTTCCCAGGGTGTCCTTTAGTCTCGAATGCAACATCAGATGGATAACGAAAACAGGTTGGTAGTTTGTCCTTCAGCAAGGCCAGTTTTATATAACAAGAAAATATGCTTTTAGCCCAGGAATGCAGTGGTTATACTGTACGCCAATCACCAAAACATTAAAACCACCTGCTTAATATTGTGCCAGCAAAACAGTGGTGCACAGTGTTTTCTAGAATAAACTTTATGGGCTAAAATAGTGCTTCTGTGCCATCGAACCAAAAGGACCAGCCTTCATTCCCTTGACCACTGGTTGCACTATTACTAGGTACTAACCACCTGCTCTTTTTGAGACGATCTGACCTGGTCATCTAATGTATTCGTCACAATTTGGTTCTTATCAAGGTCATTTAGATCCTTATGTGTATTTATGAAGTTTTCAGTATAAGTGTGAATGTGGGATCAGTTATGCCTTCTATTAAATGCCAAGTAGACTTGCATGGGGTCATGGAACCATGGATCCTACTTTGAGAAGCTTTGTGAATGTACAGCAGTACTGTCTTTACAGTAGGGGTGGGTAGGAATCACTAGAGGCCTGTGTTGTCTTATCACTTGCAATGACATGATTTATTCAGGATGACAAGATATGATTCTTTTGACATTTTTAGAGATTTGTGATATGTCAAGTATTCTGTTGACATATTGTGGTATTGTATTGTACTACTTTTGACTGCAAATGATTTCATCACAAGACTTTTCTCTGTGTTGTCTTATGCCTTGTCTCAAATTATTTTTTATTGAAGCCAAACAGAATTAACAGTTAAGCAAAACAGCATTCACACGACATTGTGGGGCCAAGATCTACCACTATATCCTGTTTTCAACCAAGCTTCAATCTGCTCATGGAGAATTAAACAGAGCTTTTGTTTGCATGAGAGATCTAAAATAAGATTACTAGTTCAGGTGTGGTGCAAAGCACCAATAAAATGAAGCAGACTGCAGATTAATTTATATGCCTTATCTCTGCCTTTAGAGGGCAGTGTTGCATATGGTATGCATCAACATTTTGTAGGACAGTAGTGATGTAAAAAAAATTGTTACCAAACATTGCTGTATAAATATATGTATTTTATGCATATATTTTAGGACCAGCTTCTCTCCAGTATTACTAATCGAATGTTTCCACGGTTTATAGTTGGACCAGTAGTGGATGTACCCTTAGAATGAAATTTAAATGGGCATTAATGGGCGTTTAAAGTTTTATAGTTTGTGACACTGCTGTTAAAAATACTAGCTTAATATCTTTAAGCATGATGACCTTTTGTTTACTTGAATTTGTAAAAGGGAAGAACAAAGTACTTGTATTTTTGCGTCACTGTTACAAGACTGTTGAAGCCTATACAACCAACACAAATACCCATGTTACACACCCATAAAACTATCACCGATGTCCATTTTGTACACCCATAAAACTCACAAGCACCTGTGTTATACACCCATAAAAGTATGACAGATATCCATATAAACATTTCATTCTGCTCATGATCAAACAACCAAAAACACACTCACTAATCCTACTTGTTTCTGTCTTTTTGTTTTTGTTTTTTGTTTGTATGATGAAAGGAGACTTGGATATAAAAAAGTATCTACGCACATTATTCTTATTATTATTATTGTTGTTGTTATTGTTATTATTATTATTGTTGTTATTATTATTATTATTATTATTATTATTATTATATTATTATTATTATTAATAATAATAATAATAATAATAATAATATTAATGAATAATATCAATAATATTGTCAATTCAGTTACCCAAAAATTCAAAGATATACATTTATCTTTTCATTATGTATATGTATTTTTTATCACAAAAAACTTTCAGCTGTAGTCACACTAAAGTGCAAAGTGAGTCTTGTGCAAACAAATGATATGTTGACCTAATTCCCAGGTTAGGCAAAAGTTGCCTCTGCAATTGCCTTCCTATGTAATGGAAAGATTGAAGGGTTTAGTGCAAAATCTCACTGGAAAATGTTTCTTCTGATTTACCTTAAACTATTTTGTAATAACACAGAAAGAAAAATGAGGTTGCTTTAAATCCAGAGTAGCAGTATAGACACGTACTGTAGGAAAATAGCACATTGTACAACATTCTGAAGTTATACCTTTTTTCATTTGTATTTCACAGAAAGAACAATTTTCTGTTGCACTACATATAATAGCCTCAGATGGTTTGCAGGACTGTTTTATGAATTTCCATTTATATGTTTTTTTGGCACAGAGAACGACTACAGGAAAGCCTGCAAGAGTACATCTTAGCAACTCTTGAAGACATCAGAACAGTGAGGGTCTTCTGTGACAGAGAGCCAAAATGGACAATTCAGAGGGAGACAGAGGTAGAGATGATGAGAGACATCAAAAACCGGGCAGATCAAATCTCTCTACAGTTTGATCATGTGAAAAAGGCAGAGAACAAGGCCAAAGCTTTTGGGGAATACATGTGGAGTGGCCTAACCCAGGTGACTGCAGACACTAAAAGGAATGAGCTGGAGAAGGAGCTGGGAACAGTTCTGATAGACACTCTGCAAGGGCTGAAGATACTTCAGCACTTTCTGGATGCAGTGGAAAGGCTAGCAGTCACCTCGCTGTTCGTGTTCATTGGTGAAAGCTTTCTGCCAAAGAGGGTGAAATCAGTAGACATAAGATCAGTGATCTCTACTGCCAGAATTGTGTCCCCACTCCTTATCCACTTTAAGAGAGATGCAGAAGCTTTCTTCCTTCCTAGCCTCAGCAATGTGGACGTCCTGGCCTTCCAGCTGGACAAATATATCCGCATCACCCAAGAGCTCTGTGAGAGAATGGAGAAAAAGTTAGTGTTTGATCAATTTTCTTTATAGAAATTTTCTTTATATGACTTTCAGGTCTGGAGGTCAGTGATTTTACTGCTCAAGCATGCCTGATTCAAATCATCAGTCCATTACCAGGTTTAGTAGTTATGCTTTAGCAGGAAACTCACTAAACCATACCAAACATGGACCTCCAGTACTGGAACAGAACTGTACTATATTAGAAAATCATTGAATATATTTAAACCTCTGACTAAACTGGGACTTAAAATGTCTGCATTTGTAGGAGGCCTACCACTGTTATTCATTTTTTTATCTGATGGCACTTATTTCCTCAATTGTAAGGTTTCTCAGTCATATGTTTATGTTGCAAAAAAACTAGGTGCATGTCAGGAATGAGGCGGATGCTCAAATGCAGCTTTCAAAGGGTTTAATTTGAATACCAAAAACGTAATCCAAAGGCCAAGCACTGGAAAACAAAATAACGCTCAGTACGGAATGCTGGGCATAACCAATACTTCGTACTTTCTGCTTAAATAGTCTAGAATTCAGGTGAAGCCGATACTGGTGACCTTGACCCCCGGACTGGAACTCGAATCTGGATCTGGATCCAGATTGTGAGTCCAGGATCATACAGTGTGCTTATATTCATTTCAGACATTATAAGACAACTTAGGCCTTTATGTACAAACCCCTTTTCCAGAAAAATTGGGAAATTTCCCAAAATCCAGTAAAAACAATAATCTGTAATATGTTCATTCAGATAACATATTAACATATTTCCAATAGTTTTACTGACCAACATAATTGAATTTCATGAATATACACTAATTTAGAATTTGACCCTGCAATACACTTAACAAAAGTTGGGACAAAGGCATTTTTACCACTGTGTTATATCACTCTTCCATTTAATAACACTCTAATTGTTTTGGAACTGAGGAAACTAATTGTAGTAGTTTTGCCCCTGGAAATGTTGTCTATTCTTGCTTAATACGAGGCTGCTCAACAGTTTGTACTCCCCATTGTCTGACTTTATGATGCGCCATACATTTTCAGTAGGAGATAGATCTGGACTGGCAGCAGGCCATTTAAGCACTGTACAAAGCCACACTATTGCCACACTGAGCCACCACCTATCCTTGAGTGCAAAGGCAGAACCTTTGATGGATGCTACTTTTATACCCAATTATGATATCATTTAGCCTGTCTAATGTGGAGATTACCAAACTGTTACTTGAATATTCTGTATACTCCCAGCTTTTGTGTGTTCAAATTCTAAATTTATCTATATTTATAAAATACAACAAAACTGGTAACTAAGACTATGTAAAATCTTTGTAGTTTTAAGAGTTAAAGGTTAATGCAAATTAACATTCATTTATTGTCCAAACCGCTTCTATTTCGGGTCATGGTGAAGCTGGAGCCAACCCCAGCTGACTACAGGCCCAAGGCAAGGTACATCCAGGGCAGGAGGCCAACCCATTGAAGGGAAAATAGAAACAAGACAACCACTCACACCCAAACAACTTGCAAACACACAGGACGACAACCCTGCCCAACCCTGGAAACGAACCCAGGATCTTCTTTCTGTGAGGTGGCAGTGCTAACCACTAAACCACCATGCCACCCCCTGAATTAACATAATATTACAAACTTTCACATTGGTTAGGAAACATTTGCTAAAATTACAAGCATAGTAGCCTAGGTTGATGTTGTTAAACCACATTGAATACAATTTATTTTACATATTAAACCCTTTTCTTAATATATAAAACCATGAATGAAGTAGGGTGGTAAATGTAAGCAATGTTGGCTCCAAAAGCACTACATTCATGGATTAAGACCAATGGCGGATTGTTGGTCTAAGGAAAGCATTTATGGTTTTAGTCAAATGGGGTTAGATGGTTTAGCAAGGCTGTGTTTTGTTCTTTGCAGGTCCATGAGCATATCGTGTTTTGGACGTATTTATGAGTAAGTACTATTTAGATATTGTTTTAAAGGAATAGATGCATTCATATGCACCTCTCGGTGATAACCACTTCTTTGTCTGCTTTTAAAGATAGACCTTTCAGATCGATAGTTAGAAAGCCAAACTTAATTTAAGTTTGCTCATGTCTGTACAGAGAATTCACATGTTTATATCACACATTACAGATGGAAAAACGGCAAATCTTCACTCAAGTTTAGTTTGAACATGAGTGAGAGCATGATGCAGAAACTGGAAGAACACCTGAGACAGCTAATCAAATTCCGGTAAAAGCATTTCTTCTTTGGTTAACATGTTACACCTAGAGAATCTGTACAATGTTGATTCCACTAATTCTTCAATGCAAACACAAAGAGTTTCTCTTTTTCCTTTCAGAATGGACGAGTCATTCAGACTGACATATCTATTTAGAAGCAATGCACTCCACTTCATTGGGTTATTCAATCAGTGTCGCTCCAGGATGTTTCAGTTCCTGTCTGATCTAGAGGGGTCTGCAGTTCAACTGGATAGAATGAAGATGGGTTCCAGCATCTCCACTGTGGCTGGCAGTTCAGTGGGCATTGCTGGAGGGGTCTTGTCCATCGTAGGCCTGGCTCTCGCTCCTGTCACTGCAGGAGTATCCCTGGCCCTCACACTGACTGGGGTGGGGTTGGGTGTCACCAGTGGAGTCAATAGCTTAGTCACTGGCATCACTGAAATGGCAGTAAACAGACATCATGGAGAAAATGCCAACAACATCTTTCAGAGATTCATGGAGGATGTGCAGAAGATTCTAGATTGCATGGAGCAAGCAGCTAATAGTGAAGGTCCTGTAGTAGATCCTGATGTTCTTAGTGGGGCCCTTGGGGAAGCTGGGAAAGTGATAGTTCGTGCTGGAATGGTGGGCAAAAGTATTGACACCATTATGGATGCAGCTTCAGCTGTGAAAGTTCTCAAGAGTGAGGAAGTAGCTAGGAGTGCAGTCAATTTGGGGCTTCAGGAGGCTAAAGCAGCTCGCACCATTCCCAACCTTGCTGCAGACCTGCCTGATATTGGTCAGCTAGCTAAGGGCACTCCCCTGGCACTTTCAAAATCAGCCAGAGCAGGGTTAATTACTCTGAATGCCCTCTTCATTGGCTTGGATGTACTGTTCATCTGTAAAGACAGCATTAGCTTAGCCAGAGGAAGCAAGAACCAAGTCTCTGAGCTCATTCGATCCAGATCACTTCTCTGGCGCTCAGAGTTGGAAGCATGGGAGAAGATCAGTGACAGTCTCAGCAAAGGGATCTGGAAGTTCAAAAAGAGCCACAGAATTCTGGAGCAACCATTTCGTCCTTGAAGAAATAAGTTGAGCAAATCTGCTTTCATTTAATTCTTTCTGCTAATTTTATAAAAATTCACCATTATTATTTTATAAGTTTTGGAGATATGAATAAGGTCATTCAGAGTGTGAAATGAACCACTGCAGAGAAATTTGCTAACTCAAATAGCTATACAGGTCCTTAACCTGGCATCCAGTTAGAAAAGAATTGAAGTAGTACTCAGTGTTTTTACGTCAGTCAGTGGTTTGGGCTTAAAATACATATTTGAATGTGGAATCTGCAGTGTCTCTTAGATCTCAAGATCTGGTCAACTAGTGTAGGCCAGAGCTCTAGCTAAACAGGGTGAAAAGACATTTAGTCATTATGCCCACTGCCAGAATCAGCTCCCCATGAAAATCTGAAAACAGACCTGCCCCATCTGTTGCCAGTTTTGAAAATAAACATAAATCTTCCTTATTCTGTACTGCCTTCCATTTAACACTACTTTGATAATACTTGCACAATAACCCTGCACGTTCATCTGTTTAACTATTTTTATCTGTTTATTGGTTTTTAAAATGTTTAAAGTATTGCTTACTTGTATTTAAATGCTTTTTATGCTTATTTTTAGCTCTGTTAAGCATGTTTACCAGAGCATGTAAGCATGTAAAGCAGGCTTTTAATTCTTCAAACATTTGGTTCCTACCACTGTAAATGGATCTAAAGTTTCTCTAGAATGGCACATTTCATATAAACCCTCCATGCCTTTGTTCACATCTTTTATTTTCTAAGCTTTAAAAATTTACAATTTCAGAAGTACTCATTCCTTACATCTCACCTGATTTCTAAATAAATAATTCACTTTAGCCAACATATGATTGCAGTTCTATATGTAAAATTAACTAACAGACTAATTCCTGTGTCTGTGAGTGAATTCAAGTGTTTTTTGTTTTTTTCTACTTTTCTTTCTTTTTTGTAAATCACGGTTGTCTGTAGTGGCGTGAGAATGATGAGTTGCCTTGTTATTAAGGAAATGCTGTAGGCAAAGAAGCATATTGTTAATCCTGTTAAAATTCAAGAAAAGCAGAAAGAAGAAATCTGGACCAAAGAAAATGTATTTATATTTAAGTAATTTAAATGAAGTCTGCAATAAATTAATACTTTTATTCAAGAAGATTCGTCTTCTATATTTCCCTTTTCATACTGTCACACTGTCACATAGGCCATTCATACACTATATGCCAAAAAGTCTATAACCTGCTCATCCAACACTTCTTCTGAAATTAAGGGTTTTCATAGTGATATGATAGCTAATGATAGTTCTCCATGATTACTTTTCTAAACCCTTCCAGAGAACCAGCCAGGAAGTGTCCTGGCAGAGTTTCTCCCTAAGGGGTTTAGGTCATGTGGCTTACATGCACAAAAAACAATGTAACACACTATTAGATAAGGCTGGTGAATTCGGCCCAAGGCCTGAGGTCCCTTAAACTCCTAGGACCCTTGACACCTCACCATCTGTAGGCCATGAAACCATTTAGCCAAGACTAAAATGATCATTTTAGACTAAATGTTCTCTTCGCTTCTATGTTAGCTTACGCATGACCATATCTCTTAGCAAGGGTACTCACAGCTGGTTGAAACTGGTTTTGACACGTGGCAAACACACAGTATTTTGAATTCGTATACAGTCTTTGACTGACCATCATTCAGTGCTCAGAGACCCCTCAATGCAAACTGAAGCTCTGCGCTCCTGATCTTTCTGCCTAACACTTGTTTTTGGGAGCTCCCACATATAGGGGAGGATGCTTTTCCAGCAGAAGACTTTTTAATTTCACTTTGAATTTGCTCTCACTTTTTTTAAGAAAACTTTTAAAAATTAATTTGGTGAATCCTGACCTCTCCTTGAAGAAACGTCGACACTCACTAACATCAGATGGTGACCCCGACACGTTGGCTGAAACCACACTCTTCTGTTCTCCAGTGACGTGTCGACAGAAGTGTCTCAAGCTGCGCGAGAGGTAAGACCAATTATTTTTTATTCATTCGCTTGGCCGCTCTTCAGGGCAAACCACAGGAAGTAGCACACCACGTTCAATGGGATTTAGAGTGAGTGACCCTGTAAAAAATCACTCTGAGGAGCACCTATCGCTCGCTCTGATTCAACCCCTCTGTACACCAGTGGGTCAGGCATAACGGAGGCCTGTTGAAAACTATCAGTATGCATACGCTGAACTGTGCTTTCTTAATTTTATGTATCGTGTTCCTATACACAGCATTCATTTCAGTAAGAGTTATTTTTAGTCTTTTTTGTGTCTGTCTGGAAAAACTACTACTACCTTGTTTGAGCTCAAATAACTTTATTATGAGCGATAAGCAGGAGCACTGAATTCCCAGAAGCATGCGAATGACCCTGAGTCTGAGCAGACAAAAACTGGTCCGGTGGCAACGCTGGCTCAGCTCTGCCTGCCAGGAGGTCACAGCTTAAATGTTCAAACTGGGATTCAAGCACAACTGGGGCACTGCACGCCAGTGGGGAAGGGTGCTTGATAAACAATAAAAATAAAAAAATAAATTCTCAAGACCTGCCTAAATTTGTGTTAGTTAAAGCCTGATTGTGCCAGCAGGATGTTGTGTTCTTAGGTTAACGTATTGGCTGCCATGGGCGCGCCCCTATTCCTGAACATGTGGCCGCCATTGTGGAACTACTCAAGCCCACTACTGTCACCAGACTAAGGTCAGTTATGGGTCTACTCAATTGGTCTACTTCTCTGAAATTGCTAAACTCCTAAATGATGCCCTTAAGGAGGGGCATGCAGGTAGCAAAAATGTTGATTGGTCAGAGGAAATGGATGAAGCCTTTAAAACCCTGAAAACAGCTCTAGCCTGTTCTCCAGCTCTCAAACGTCCTGACATGACCAAGGACTTTCACTTGTGGTTTTCACATCAGCCTGAACACTTTTAACTGTGCCGAATTGAGTCTAAAGGCCACTGAGCTGGTGGTAGGCTACAACCACATGTTTATTCAGACTCCACACAAGTTCCTGACACCTCCATCAGAACCATCTCCTGCCAGCAATGGGCTAGATGGGAAGCCTCCCTCTTTACCCCCAACTTCACTGGGTGTGCTGTAGTAAGGGAGTAGGCTTGAATGTTATTTCCTCTGGCTCAATCATAACTGGTGGTTCATAATTGGCTGAAATGCATGTACTAGATGCAGCATTATGTCATGCCATAGCTGCAGAAATTCCTGTAAATATTTACACTGATGGTGCTTATTGTCATGGGCTAATTCATAACTTTTCTCCCGTCTGGAGGAAATGTGGATATTTGACCACTGGAGGTGCTCTCATTGAACACCAGAAGTTGATGTCCCAAAAGTGTTTCATTAGTCAAAATTTTTGTTTATTAATTTGTATCATCAGTTGGACACCTAGGTCCACATAAAACAGCACAGCTGATTAAAGAGACCTTAATGTCATGCCCCATGTTTCAATTGCAGACTAAGTTCTCATTAATCGTGAAACGTTATTGGGCCTCTGGAACATAACTATCACGGCCTTTATCAAGCCCTGCTCCTCACTCGTACCTAGCTCTAGTGGAACACTCACCAGGTGACACTATGGTTGATCCTGAACCCCCAATTTGACAGGTGAGAAACGAGGGCAGCTGTCTCTTGCACTGACTGCTCTTTCAAGGGAGTGCAGAGAAGGTCTTCCAGATAAGCAGAGACCCTCAGCCCCGCCTGAAGTAGAAGGGAGAGAGCTGTGTTCGTTCATTTGCTAAACACCCGCAGAGCAAATCTGAGCCCGAACGGGAGGGGATGAAATTCGTAGATCACGTCTTGATAGGCAAACCTGAGAAAGTTTCTGTGTGCAGGATAAATGCCTTCATGAAAGCAAATGATTGATTTTGGTAAACCAATCCAACGGACAAATTGTTGTTTGTGGTTGAGCATTCTGAAGTTGTACTTTCTTAAGTCTTTGTTAAAAACTGAATTTCTTCACCACTGATTAACAAAAGCATAAATATATAATTAAAAAATGTTGGAGACATTTTATGTTATTTTCTGCTATTTTCTGATGATGATAAATGAATATGTATTTATAGACGAATATGACAAATATATTTAATAAACAATAAGGTGACTTTTATGCAGATATAAATGCAATTCCAAGTTGCATACAGTAGAAGTGAATTTACAAAATGAGGTAATTATTAAGAACTTTGCAAAAGACAAAATGGTATTTTATGCAAGATTCTGTCATACTGAGAAAGCAAATTTTGCATCAACAGTTATAAAAAAAATCTTCTTTCCACAGACAAGATAATTCTCTTCATGCCGTCCTCATATTCTCCTCATCAGCTGGTTCTTTCTCTTCTCCTTCATTGTGTTTTACAACAAACCCAAGGAGAGTTTAGCCAGACTGAGATCTCTGATGAGTCTTGAGGTTTAATGTCTATGGAATAAAACAGATTTAGTTGAGATATTTTTTTTTCATGTTTGAATTCATGCACAAAATTGTGTTCATTATGAATTTAGTATTTATACTGACAAACTATTAATACGCCAAGTGAATTGAACCTTAACCTTAACTTTTTTTGTGGAGGGCCCTGGATGGGCACTGTTCACCCAACTCTGGTCCTGGAGGCCCAGTGTTGAGGAAAGTTTTGCGATTTACCTGCTCAGACACACTCCCTGGCAATAAATGAGTTGAACCAGGTACATTTGAGCTGGAAATCACCAAACTGTGCTGGACACTGGCCCACCAGCTTTATATAAATTGTTGTATTCGGCCTGAATTAGACACTCCAGGCCCAAGGTTCCTTAAACTTCTAGAACTCTTTGACCGATCACAAACTGAGATGATTTCAGACAACACGTCTCTTCTGTGCCTAATCATCAATCAAGTCATGTGAAAAATAACAAGTCCCATGAAAATTGTTGATTTTCTCAACATTTTTGCAGAAGTAAACATTTTAGTCTTTTTGTACAGTACTTACAGAGAAATGTGAAACCACAATAAAAAATTCATTAAAAAAACAATAATATATTTAATTTTCAATATAATATTGTTCTGTCTAGAACGTAAGTACACCCTTGGCTTTAGAAGCTAACAATGCAGAAATAACACTTTGTAGGCACTTTGCATAATTATCCACCAGTTTGTGACAATGGCTTGCTAAAATTTTTGGCCACTTTTTCATGCTAAATTTTTTACATTTATTTCAAATATTTGCATGTACTATCCTGTTTAGACTCCACACAACATTTAAACATCGTTCAAAAATCCCCCTTTGTTTGTTTTGTCAGTTTTAATACTGAGAATCTGTACATCTGCTTATGCACATACTGCACCTTCACTTCACAATCGTTTGTGAATGTCAAGAATATTTATATAATGAAATTAAGGTCTAGTTTTATAGCTTATAGTTATATAGTTTTCTATATATTTTGTACAGTTGTTTGTATTTTGTGTATTTTTCTAATTCACTTTTTATATTTTTCTGTATACTATATAGTATTTTTATTTATTTTTTATTTTTTGCATTGCTTTGTATTATGTGTCTTTACTTTGTTGCATTGTTTACTTTTTTATGTATATGGTGGCTACTGGTACAAAAAATTTCCCTCAGGATCAATAAAGTATCTATCTATCTATCTTGAGCCATTCCTAGGTGGATTTGTTAGTGTGCGTAGGATTTTTGTCCTGTTAAAAGGTCCACCTCTGTTTCAGATTTAACTTTTTGACTTTTTTTTACATTTTCTTCAAACCCTAGTTATTAGGAATTAGCTAAATCACTGAGTGCAAGCTGTCCAGTTCCTGAGGCAGCAAATGACTCTTGACCATGAAATTTCCACCACCATGCTTCACAGTGTGTATGGGACTCTTCTTCTAAAAATCTGCCTTTGGACTGCACCAAACATGTGTACTGTTACCGGGGCCAAACAAGTGGTGTTTGTCTATATTCCTTTGGCAAATGTTGTCTTGTTCTAATGCTCTTTTTAGATAGCAGTTTTTTTCCTAACACTTGAAAAGTAAAATTTTTATCATTACTTATACTCACTTTTTGCTGTCTCTACTCTTCTACTCTGTCCTCCACTGTCCTCCTTTTCTTCATCCACCCACATCATAATTTCTCTCATCTTCTTTTCAGTTACTGTCTCCCTTAATCTTTGCACTTTTTCTTTTCTCTCCTTCCTTTCCTCTTCCTCTTTCTGGCCAGTTCCAGCACCTCCTCACTGAGGAGAAGTAATTCTCCATTAGCAGAGACCATCTCTTGGATTTTAGCCAGAAGTTCAGCCACCAGGTCCTTTCTGCGTTGACTGTAGAGGGCGTGGTAGCGCCCGCCACATTTCTCCACCAGTTTTGCCAAATATTCGTTCTCCTCCACTTTCTCCTGAAGGCTGGAGCAACGCAGCTGCTTGGGATCCTTCAAGGTGAAAAGCACCAGAGTGTGTCTCCAAGCTTCTGGACCAAACAGTTCCATGTGTTCCTCCACAACATGGCACCCACGGGCAGAAAATGAGAATGACAAAGGTACCACCAAGAGCAAAGCATGGGCGCCAGGCTGGCACAGCTTCATACTGGCCACCATTTCTTTTCTCAGGTGTAAAGGTGATGCCTGGCTGCCACACAGGTTAAACCATTCCCAGCCTGGGGTGTCCACAACCACCATCTGCCATCCCTTGACAATGCCCTCTCGCCTCACACTTACTCTGGTTCTTACACCATCCTGGTCGAATGCTTTGGTGCCCAGGATGGCATTACCCACTGCACTCTTCCCTGCCTCTCTCTCACCAATTAGAACCAAACTCAGGCTCTGGCCAGGCGAGAGAGATAGTAGTTGTTCTGTAGGGAAAAAGAGCAGGGATGGCTGGTATAAATAGGTTAGTAGGGCTAAGCCTCTCAAAAAAGCAGTAAAAGCATAATCTTTTTAACCACATTGTATGAGCTAACCAATGACTAGAAGATGATTATTCTGAATGCTTGTGGACCTAAAAACAACAGCACCACTGACAGGTCAATAAGACTAAGGTAGAGCTGATTTACTTCTAGCCCCAGCTGTACATTCACACTTATATTTAACTCCAAATGCACTGCAACATATTAGATGTAGTGAAACAGTTATTTTTGGATGGATTTAGATTTCTTATTCATTTGGCTGAGACACACTCACAGTCATTTTTAAAGTACTGTATATATTGAACAGTAATATGCAAAATGTTGCTTGCTCTGCTAATTAAATGTAAAGGCAATGGCAATAAAAGACATGACTTGGCACAGAGGGTTGATTATTTATTTTTCCTTTGCCCTTTGAAACTGAGCACCATATAAATGCTGACAGTGACGTTATCAGTAATAGGTAGCCATATATAGCAAGAGAGAGATTGCAGTTCAGTAAATTAGTAATATAAGTTAGTTTGCTTTCAAAAATATCTTTACAGATCATATGGGCCATTGTCAGATTAAGGTGCTCTAGGTGTCCTCAGTATATTCAATGGCATTATAAAATAAAAAATGAATTATAAAAACATATTGCAAATCAGTGAGTAAATGAGGCCCATTTACTTTTTACTTTTTGTTTTATACCCATAGTGTTTTGTGCTTTTTAAGCAATAGAGCACTTAAGGCATTGCAGCGATTTTACTTTGCTGTATCCACTTGGGTAGTCCTGATCAGGGGTGTAATAAGGGAAAGAAAGTTTTTGATGACAGGCACAGACAGGGGGCCCTCAGAGAAAAGTACATATGAAACATTATATAATACTGGGGGTCCAATATATATTATGTCTTTTAGCTTCAAAAACAAATCAAAATCCCAAACAGCTGATTATTCGTGTTCTGCCCTAATAGCCACTAAATATAACTCACAGCTCAAGTAACTTGAGCTTGCAGTACCTACAGTATGATGCAATATACCGTGAGCTCAAACTGACCGTGACTGTCGGGTCCTCTTGTTTCTTCCATGTCCTTCGATGTTGGTACACTGTTTTATGAAGGAACCTTAAAGAAATACTCCTTATCCTGTTGTAAAGCTGTTATTGATTGACTCTAGCCTACAGTGTTCAGCATAACAAAACACATAGGTGTGGACATTTGCAAAGTCTGTACTTATCCATAAATATTCTTCCTTACGCAGGATTCAGAAGGTAATATTGTTCGCCAGCCCATCTTTTCTAGTAATCATTTTTCAGATCTGTGGGTGATGTTAGGGTTAAGATCTGAGGCTTCCTGATTAGCCTGTTTTTAGCCAGGTCCTTTTATTGCCATGCTAAATCAAAGTGCACACAGCTCAGCCACAACAGAATCAAAGGACAGGTCTGCATATTCAGATTAATTCAGATTTATAAGCCTCTATATGGACTTACAAAGTAATTATGTTGTTTTTATTTTCATTTTCTAAATGCACAGAGCCCAAATGAAATTTTAGCTGATAACTCTATCACCTGAAATGACTGTAAACTGTTTTCTGTATGCTTTGCCCTGGATGTGCAGCACCCTGCCATTCTGGGTTCAAAGTACACTTTGCAGCCTTAGTGGCTGATTATTTTGTTTGTGTTCTTGGCAGAGCAGTGGGGAACGGATTAACACTTTCCAGCTACTATAATGGAAAAAATCACAGACTATCTTTGTAGATATAAAGGCTATATTTTTGCAACTGGTGCAACGACGGTCGAACACATCGACTCACTTCAGACCTTTGAGATACGGAGCAGTGATATTTTTCTGGTGACCTATCCAAAGTCAGGTGAGAGCAAATGCTAAGAACAATTTAGCCTAGCATATAAAACAATGACTGGGGGATAGTTACCATGGTGATGTTCATGCAATGCTGGCTGGTGAATATTCACCTCAAGTGACTTAGCAAGATCAGAATTTATAGAACAAAAGCTAAAATATTCACATTTTGTACAGGTGTAACCTGACCAGAGTCTCTGGGTTTTGTTTATCTGATCAGTTGATTACTTGAACGTTAAACATGGATTCTTAGACGTCAGCATCGAAACCACTTGGGGGCGATGAAAAAGAGGTTGACATTGTTTATATAATGCGTTACTGTCACAGCTTGCATCTGATTTTACTATGATACATTTATTTTAACAGGAACAATATGGACACAGAACATCATCACATTGATCTGCGAGGCAGATGGGACGGTTCAGAGTAGATTTTCCAACAATCTGGAGAAAATGCCATGGCTGGAGTATCCGGACGGACACTCTGAGTTTTCCACTCGACCCTCTCCACGCTTCTATGCTTCACACCTCACACCTGCGCTCATGCCACCTGGACTCAAGGACAAGAAGCCAAAAGTAGAGTTGCAGCCACTCAACAGCTATTTATGTCTAATAAGGGGATATTCTTAAATTTTTACTCAAACATTTAATAATTATTTGACAATCCAACCTGGATCTTTATTTGGTCCGCACATCGTAATGTATAGCACAAAGTAATGTACCATTTTCATGGAATAATTCTCAATAGTTACTGGAATGTATCATAATAGTGTCATTCATAGTAGGTAGTGAATTGTTCAGAATACTTCCTGACTCATTTATAGTATTTACATAGTCATTTATGGTAAATATTGAATACTTCACAGTAGTTATTGAATTTACAGCAAACTCTGAAGAAATTTTATTAGTTCTGAATTGTTCATATTTTTTTCTGACTCCTTCATGGTGTAATTAGTATTCAGTAACATTAATAACTGAATTATTTAGTTGATATTTTTAGTAGATTCTGAACAATTCAGAGTAGATATTGGACAATTCATAACAGATACTGAATAATTTATAGTGAGCACAAAATTATTCATAGTGGGTGCTGAATAATTTATAGTAGAAACTGAATAATTTACTATAGATATTGAATAATTTATAGCACTTAATTAACCATTCATATTAGACACTGAATAATTTATTGTAAATGCTGAATAATTCATAGCAGATTCTGAATAATTTATTGTATATATTATATAATTTATAGTAATGATTGAAAAATTCATATTAGATACTGAATAATGTATTGTAAATGCTGAATCTTTTTAGTGATTACTGAATAATTCATAGCAGACACTGGATAATTTATTGAAGAAACTGAATAATTCAGTGATAACTGAGTAATTCAAATAAATTACTAAACAATTAATTATAGTTTTTCACATTATAGATACTGAATGATAATAGCAGTTAATTTACATAGTAAATTTACATAGCAATGAGTAATCATTTCTAACTGTAATTTGTAACTGTATTAAAAGATTGTTGTTTAATGAATTTCTTTTTATAATCATCTTATAACAATTGAGTAAGGATCTTGTTGGACTACTGGATTATTATAATTGAAGAAGTGCTTCATCAGTTCTTCTCTGTTTTTAAATGCTAGATTGTGTATGTGGCCAGGAACCCCAAAGACACTGTGGTCTCTTATTTCCATTTCTGCCATGCATGGACTAAGCTGGAGACCCCGAAGAGCTTTGAGGAATTTCTGCAGCCGTTCCTCATTGGACAAGGTAAAGCTACATTTTAATGAAGATAAAATTGCATTTAAGGCAAAACTTTGAGAAGAACATATAGTTCATCAATTCAACTACCAGAAAGTACTGAAATGCTGAATGACCGCACCCACTAATAGACACCACTATGTGTATTAGTATAGTATATCAGTATTGTCCTTGTGGGTTGATGTGCAGTTGGTGGATCCTCATGGTTTGATCACATCCAAGAGTGGAACACACACAGGCACGAGTACAACATCCTGTTCCTGACGTATGAAGAAATGGTGCTGGTAAGGAATCAAATACATTTTTGGGACGGACATTTCCGACTGTTAAAGAAGAGAAAGTGGGTCTGTTGTATTTTCTAAGCATACAAGTATCCACACTCCTGACCTCCCTAACGCTGACCCCTGTGTCATGCAAAAAGTGATGAGAGCATTGCTGTTCATTTGTGCTGGTTTGTGCCATTGGAAAAACATTTTTGTTCTTGTATCTTTTTCATTTGCTAAGCTTTATTTCTCAAACGCTTGACGTCAACCCCCCTCATTGTCCAAATTGGGCCTAATAGTCTCAGTCGATTGTGCTACGTTTACACTGATTTGTGCTGTAGAAATAAACGTTTGTGCTATTAAGGGTTTTAAGTGAATAAACATTACATTTTCACCCCTGTGACATCACCCAGCCCAATTACTTCTACTGGCAAAGTTGATTTAATATCCGTTTGATATATGAGATTCCCTTCTTTTCTTATTTCTATGTCACAAACCAGCACTAACGTAGCACAAACGAAGAGTCAAGCTCATAATTTTTTGTGTAACACGGGGGTGAGCTTAATTGATTCAAACTCATCTAGTGTTTACATAAGATAATGATAAACCCAGTGTGGAAACGTGAAGACCCAAAACAAAAAAAACGAAATCTCACTGCATTAGGTAGGACAGTGGCAATAAGTAGCGTCGTTTATGAGTCAGTTTTCTTCTGAGCTGAGCAAGGTGGGGCGTTTTCATCAATGGGGCCTGCAATGTGCTGTGGCTTCTTACACCAGTACTGCATGCTTATAGCAGAGGTGAACCAGAGGGGGCGCTGTAGAGTCTAAAGTGACTACAATGATGATATTCTCACAGTTTGAGAAGAATTCCTGAATAAGACTCATATCATTATTATTAAAGCACCTCATTTAGTGCACGCTAACCTAGATAAAAAAAATATATATTAAGTAGTTTTAAATTAAATGATGCTAACATGATTTGAAAAAGTTCGACCCAAAATTAGCTTTACAAGGCAGATGGAGAAAAACAACTGATGCTTATGTATAATGAGTAAGCAACTGCTACTTATATATAAATGAATAAACAACTGCTATTTATAGAGAAATAAATAAGTAAATAAATAAATAAGTAAATAAATGCTGTTCATATATAAATAGATATAGAATTACATATTTAAAATATATTACTATTATATTACAATTGCTTTTTAATTTATATATAAAAATGGATAAACATACTACTTATATATACACAAATATAAACTACTGTATTATAATATGGAATTCCAATATTGGAGCAGACTGGCTGAAATGTGCTTCCTCTGTTGTTTTCTGATAATATAATACCATAAAAAATGTCTTAAAAATATAGACATGCATGATACAGATCACAAAATGCACTGCAATGATACAAATCAGGCCTAAACGATTTGTTTGTTTTAACATTTGTGTTCATACAGATGTTTTCTTTGGTATGCAGAGTGGCCTTTTTCTAAATTGGTTATTCTGTATAAGTTCTCATTCAAAATATTGCTTTCCTCAAAACGAACCTGCTTAAACCTTAATATGGTATGTTATGCCAAACCGGCATGCTGTACTGAAATTCACCTTGTTTAGTGAATCATCTAAATGATATTCATTATCTGCAGTCCTGATGTCTCCTGCCTTTTATCAGGACCTGAGGTCTGCAGTGAAGAAGATATCCCACTTTTTGGGACGGGATTTGAGTGAAGATGCGCTCTCTCGTGTGGTGGAGAAAGCCACCTTTCAAAATATGAAGAAGGACTCCAAAGCCAACTATGAGTTTGTGCCTAAAGATCTACTACAAGGCAAATTCATGCGCAAAGGTCAGAACTTAAAGATCATATGCAACAGACGCTTTATTTTGATTTTATTTCCCATTTCATGAGAAAGTGAGATCCAATCACGAGTGGTCAAGTTTAATGCAATGTGTAAACTGACATATTTAGAGCTGTGCAGCATGGGAATTCTTCTTTTTTGGGATACTTTTATTCTAAAATAAAACACTAGAGCGCCAGACTGAAAACTGCTATAGCAACAGTAAAGCAGCCCAAGAGCTCAACCACCACAACACAGGAAGATTAAACCCATAATTAGAATTATTAAATGTTCAAGATGCAAACCAGTTCTTCATTCTAGTGTTCAGTGGATATTGTGTATATATGGTGCAGTGTGATGTTATGACTCTTATTTTAATAAAATAATAAGGATGATAAAATGTAGCATCCTAAAAAAAAATTGAGAAATAGCTAAAAGGTGAAAACAGCAACAGTGGCTGTAATGACTTTTCCCTTTCTGATTCTGGAACAGCATGAAAGAAATTATTTCTGAATACATGAGCTTGTGCTGTACATGTTTGAGCCTATGGGCTTCCTGGCTTCCTGTGGCGCCCGCATCAAATTCA
Source organism: Arnoldichthys spilopterus (assembly GCA_037974385.1). Classification (NCBI taxonomy): domain Eukaryota; kingdom Metazoa; phylum Chordata; class Actinopteri; order Characiformes; family Lepidarchidae; genus Arnoldichthys; species Arnoldichthys spilopterus. Next base: position 4,867 of record JBBPDA010125127.1, on the reverse strand, counting down.
AAACACTGATGCTGGCCTACAAAGCCAAAAATGGTCCAGCTCCTGTTTACCTATCTGCAATGATCAAACCACGAATAACAGCTCGTCCTCTTAGATCATCTTCAGCCCGACTGGACAAGCCCCCTTCTCAAAAACCGAAGACAGACATCTAGACTCTTCTCAGTTTTGGCTCCCAAGTGGTGGAGTGAACTTCCCCTAACTGTCAGAACTGCACTTCAAACGACGACTAAAGACTCACCTCTTCACAGAGAACTTGGGACCACAACTACAGAACTAATAAACTTAATAACATTACGGAAAAAATGAAAAATAAATTATTTTATGTCAAGGTTTGCATGAGCTCAGGTATAATTTTGGTTGACTAGCAGCTCTTAAACTAAGCCTAAGTTTACTGGGAGAAAAAAGAAAGTTTTTCTTTGTTGACTAAAAAGCACCATGTAAATAGCTCTGGACAAGAGCGTCTGCCAAATGCCGTAAATGTAAATGGGATAGAGAAAGTGCAGCTGCTGATCTCAGGGCACAGATGTAACAATGTGAAATTTCCATCAACACATTCGAAGGTGTATGAAGATCTGGCGTCATTGCATAGCAATGCTTCATACAGAGTTAGCTGCTAGCATAATGCTAATTTCCATTAGCACTTCTACAGACTATCTGCAGTGTTGTAAGCACTAAGCTATAACCACATTTAATGCCAATTTTCATAGTTCACCTTAAATTGCTAAAATCGAACACTGTTATTACTGACTGGATGAAGCTAAGTAATGTGATGTGATGTGATATGTGTGTGTGTGTGTTGTAGGTACTATAGGAGACTGGAAAAACACCTTCACTGTGGCCCAGAATGAGATGTTTGACCGGTTCTATCAGGAAAGAATAAAGGACATTCCATTCAAGTTCATATGGGACATGGACCAGAAAGTTTGATATAACACATATAGGAATAAACTTTTACAATGAATGAACTTGTCTATGGTGCCATTTCTTAAGTTGTATAGTTCACATTAAGTAAACAAGTCTTAAAAAGTGTACAAAAGACTTAAAACTGGATTTAGCATGTTCAAACTGACCTACCCACATTAACATTGTTTTGCCTACAAACTGTGACTATGTCAGCAATTAATGTATAAATTATGTTTTTAAGTAACTGGTTTAGAAAAAAAATGAAATTAAGATAAAATAAGAGTAAGTACTTATTTTCTTATTTCTACGTCACAAAGACATAGAAAGTTTACTTCTTATATAGTTTTATACATTTGATTTCTTCTGAGCTAAGCAAGGTGGGGCGTTCTCATCAATGGGGCCTGCAATGTGTGCCATGGCTTCGTACACCAGTACTGCATGCTCATAGCAGAGGTGAACCAGAGGGGGCACTGTAGATTCTAAAGTGACTACAATGATGATATTCTCACAGTTTGAGAATAATTCCTGAATAAGACTCATATCATTATTATTAAAGCACCTCATTTAGTGCACGCTTACCTATATAGATAGAAAAAATAGTAAGTAGTTTTAAATTAATTGATGCTTACATAATTTGGAAAAGTTGGACCCAAAATTTGTAAAAAAAAACAACTGCTACTTATATATAAATGAATAAACAACGGTTATTCATAGAGAAATAAATAAATAAATGCTGCGTATATATAAATAGATATACAATTACTTATTTACAAATATATTACTATTATATTACAATTGCTCTTTAATTTATATATAAAAATGGATAAACATACTACTCATATATACACAAATATAATATAATATGGAATTCTAATACTGGAGCAGACTGGCTGAAATGTGCTTCCTCCGTTGTTTTCTGATAATATAGGAGACTGGAAAAACACCTTCACTGTGGCCCAGAATGAGATGTTTGACCGGTTCTATCAGGAAAGGATAAAGGACATTCCATTTAAGTTCGTATGGGATGTATATCAAACTTCTTTCTGGTTTAACACAAATAGGGATAAACTTTTACAATGAATCAACTTGTCTATGGTGGCATTTCTTAAAGTTGTATGGTCCCCGTTTCCTCAGCCCAGGACCCTTTTCTCACAGCCTCAGTCTCATTAAGTGAACAAGTCTTAAAAAGTGTCTTAAAAAGTGTACAAAAGACTTCAAACTGGATTTATCATGTTCAAACTGACCGACCCACGTTAACATTGGTTCACCTACAAACTGTAACTATGTCAGCAATAAATATATAAATTATGTTGTTTCTAAGTAACTGATTTAGAAGAAAAATGAAATTAAGATCAAATAAAAGTAGGTACTGATCCCAATGTGGGTGGTTTTGGATACTTTTCCAGCAGGATCTGGCTCAAATTAAGCACTGGCAGTATATCAGACACTAGTGAAAAACAGAGATGTGTTTTTAAATTGAATGAGATGATTTGTCAGCATCAAAGAAATGGCCAGCATTGCTAACAAAGACTATATCTCAGTAATCCCTCAATAAGCTCTTATCTTTTAAAATGACATCACTAAAACTTCTCTCAACCTGCTCTGACCAGATCCAGCTCTTAGATAAACTAGGACCTTATCAGTATAATTTCAACTTGTTTTAAATACCAGCTTTGTTGTTGCTGCCTGTAGTGGTGAAGTTTTTTTTCAGGATTTAGGTCATACTGTGTCCTAAACCACGGTGACTAGTTTGTTCAACATTAATGAAGATCAACATGAGGTCTGAGCAGGTTGATAGAAGTATTAGGGGTGTGGTTTACTTCTAGAGTTCTAGAGTAATGAAGCTGGACTCCAAGGGACCAAATCGACGTGACTTGAATCATCATCAGGCACTAAACTATTGCGTAAAATGGCAAAAGTTAAAGATGCATATTTTAATGTTAATAAAAAATAAATAAATTATGCTATTTGTGGGATGCAGAAACAAGAAATGGTGGACCAATCATGCGCGTGGTTGCACACACTCAATCACACACAAAGGGCATCACAATGAAATGTAACCTTTGCATTTAACCCATCATATATGCACACGTGGAGCAGTGGCTATATGATGCCCAGGGAGCAGTGTATCAGGACGGATCAGGACTTGAACCTGCAGACTTTGGTCCACAAGGACAAGGTCCTAACCGATAGGCCACCACTGCCCACAAAGGGAATGCAGTGATGACTGGAAAGATTTGACTGAAAAAAAATTTAAAGAAGCCTTCAGGACCCAAGTACTTTATACCATTACAGAACTGCATTAAAATAAGTAGTGTTGGCATATGTGCAAGAAAAACATTTTGAAAACATTATATTTTTTTCCAAAATGGGAATTATTAAATGTTATGTCATCATTCTAGTGTTTAGTGGATATTGGTATGTGGCCTTTTTTGCAGTACAGCATGATGTTATGACTATTGTTGTAATAAAAAAAAGAAAAATTATAATTAAATAATATTACAAAATAATAAAATGTAGCATCCTAAAAGAAATGAGTGAAATGGCCCCCACTTGATAAACAACGGAAGTGGCTGTAGGGATTTTTTCCTTCTTGATTCTGCTATTCTGGAACAGCATGAATGAGCTGATTGATGAGCCTATGGGATAGAGAAAGTGCAGCTGCTGATCTCACAGCCAGCACGGATCTAACAGAATGTAAGATAAAGCATGGGCTCTTCCAGTTATTTTATGAATTTTCATTACTAAAAACTAAATACATTCGTAAATGCATGAAGATCTGCCAGCTGGGCATGGCATTACATAGCAATACATACAGAGTCCTTTCGTTATCTAGGCATAATTAGCATAATGCTAATATCTTTTAAGTATATTAAGCTATTGCCACATTTGTAGCAGTGGTGGCTTAGTGGTTAGGCCCTTGCCCTGATAACCCAACCCAGGTGCCACTGAGGTACCCTTGAGCAAGGTATTGTCCCAGTACACTGCTCCCCAGCTGCTTTACATAGCTGCCCACTGCTCCACATGTGATGGGTTAAATGCAGAGGTCACATTTCATTGTGGTGCACTTTGTGTGACTGAGTGTGTTCACAATGACAAATACGTCACTTTCAGTTTCAATTTACATATCTTAAAAGGTTATTTTTGAAGCAGTTTAATAGTGTTTTTTGCTGTGGTGACCTCATCAGCCTTCTCTGTTGAAGAGAAGTGTAAACCATTTCATCATTTGGTTGACGAAAATGCAGCAATACAATGCAGTGATATATGGTGGTACTTGGGGAATATTTTGGGTGGGGTCCACTTAACTGCTTTGGGAGAAACAAAGAGACTGGGGAGTGTGACATCAGCTCAGAGGAAATGTTTTAAAGCTTAAAAGGTCAAATTTATTAATAACTTCATGATTGTTGTCACGGGTGACAGAGAGAGAGAGGCTGGATGCCGATGCAAGCTTTGGTAAACTCACTGTTTATTGTAACAAACAGGCGGGCAAACAAGACAAGAGGACAAGGCAGGGTCGTGGTCAAGGCAGCAAGGAACGATCGGGGTCAGACCAGGAATCCAAGGGCACATCACTAAACAAGGCAAGGTTCTAGATACTGAGATAAAGGGTCAAGAGACAAGACAAGGCACTAGGTACCAGCGAGATAAACTAGATACCGACAAGACACAGGAGACCGCTCGGTCACTGTCGAACTGATGAGTAGGCTTCGCATCTCTCCTGTGTTTCCAAGAGGGCTAAATACCTTAGTGATTAGTGTCCTGACGAACGCCACCTGGGAAGGTCGGTCCAGTTCGAACTCAAGTGAAAGAGACCGGTGCTGACTGCTAGATGGAGGTAATTCCCCATCTCCTCCAAATTGGGGTCTTACCTCCACCCTTACAATTGTAACAATATTGTTACTGCCCACTGTAAAAATGCAGTTTTCAGGAGGGAACACCATTGCGTGTATGGTTTTTACTCTTG
>JBBPDA010125092.1:0-25063 GCA_037974385.1 Arnoldichthys spilopterus | reverse complement strand
CTATCTATCTATCTATCTATCTATCTATCTATCTATCTATCTATCTATCTATCTATCTATCTGTCTGTCTGTTTGTCCGTCCATCTGTCTGTCTTTTTGTTTGTTTGTTTGTTTGTTTGTTTGTTTGTGCTTTTAAGTAGGCTGTGAGATGTTTGTGTGCCCTGAATAATAGTCACAAAGTTACATCAAAGTGTCTGAAAACCCCAAACAATGGCTTTCTGCATAATTTATTGCACGTCAAGGGTCACAAGGTCACAGGGTCATGTTCTTCCTCAACCACCAATAACAGTTGAATATGCTGGTCTTCCATCTAAAGCTTTACACACGGTTCAAAAGTTGACAAATGCCCACGAGGAGGTGGACTTCACCCTAGAGCCCACCCTCCAGCTGTTTCACAGGGGCTTTTATCAAACCCTACTGAAGGTGCTCATGACTGATGAATATAGTAATTAATTTCATCAGAAGATTAATAAAGTGTTTTCTTATTGTAAATTGGAAAAAAAGACTTACTTTTAAATAAAAATAAGAGAAAAGGCAGGGCATGTGGTCTTTTTGTGGTCTTTTTCTAATTAATTGTGTTATTGTGATTGTTGAAAACAGCAAATTTAAAAATTTCAGAGATATAGAACAGTGTTTGTTGCAGCAACCCCTATGGGTGAAATTTCAAAAGATTTTGCAGGGATGTGTTGAGGGGTGTGGATTTTGTAAAGTTTAAACCTTTACATCACAAGACACTGGCATAGCCCTGTATTGGCTACTGATTTTTGATTGGCTGTACATGGCAATTTTATAGAGCAAGCCAAATTGTAATTTGACCAAGTTTAAACACACCAAATTTCAAATATGTAGCTTTTTGAAATGTGTCAGTTGCAGTGAAATTTCACGAAACTTGGTGTGACACCAGATAATGTAGCAGTAATATGTGTGTAATTCTGTGAAGTTTGAACCTTAAAGTTGCTAGATTTTTTTGCATTGACATTATACACTTGACATGCAAAATCGTGAAGCATTCCTTATTTTTAGGACAGTGGTGGCCTAGTGATTAGGATGCTGCCTTTGGGTCCTGAAGGTTGCAGGTTCGAGTCCTGGCCCGGGCACTACTGAGGTACCTTTGAGCAAGGTACCGTCTCGCTACACTGCTCCCCGGGCGCTGTTTATAGCTGCCCGCTGCTCAATGTGTCCACGTGTGATGGGTTAAATGCAGGGGTCACATTTTGTTGTGGTTTACAATGACAAATAGTCACTTTTACCTGGTGCTACTCCACAAATTAGTTGTAATGAGCTAAGTTCATACGCCCCCAAGAGGCCAACTTGCTTTACAAATTTCAGAATTTTTGGAAAAGTTATCAATGCTTTGTGTCTACCCCATGTCATGGGGTGCTAACACAGTTCATTCCAGACATGCAAGCCTCTTATGCAGTATTAGCCATGTGGAGCTACAATCATGTCAAGTTTCGACCAAAAATTGGTCAAACAATCAAAGAAAAAAACTCTATATAACAAATAAAAGAGATTTGCTCTTTTTCTTCTTTACATTCTTTCACATACCTTACATTTTAGAACTACACCTTGATTCATCTTTGAAATAACTATATTAATAATTATTATTTTAGTGTAAATTTAGACTGGTCCTGACTTAAACTGGCTTTTAAGCTTGTAAAACACAGTTCTATGAACATACATTCATTAGCATATAGCAGACCATTGGAATCATTAGGATTAAAGCCTAGTAGTTTTGCTGTCTAACATTAATTGTCGTAATGGTAATAATTACAAATCCATAATTTCCTGTAAAATACCTGATGTCATTAGAAAATCATAAGATGTCTCTAGAATCAGCCACAGGTAAACTGTTAAACCATTTGCTCCCCTTTAAATCGTGCACTGTGGAGGAAGCCCTGAAGCACCCTCACAAAAACTAGGGGCACCATCTCCAAGTGTCAGCTAGTGGTATATGAAGCTCCCCCAAAGCACAAGCCTGCGGGGCTATGGAATTGCATGAGCTGGCTTGGAGTTTGTGATCCAGATCTACTAATCTGTATCTGATTTCACCAATTCTCTCAAACCTGAATGCATGTAAATCCTTCCATGCAGAGTACAGGCAGCAAATGAGAGGATTCCCCTGATAATTCATTTGATTTCAGAAGAGTATTGAGACCCACAGTGCATTTTGGAAGCACAGTGACAGTGTAAATACACTTGTGTCTCTGAAAGTCCAGCAGGGGGCAATAGATGATGATGTTGACCCTGCAGTGCTGTGGCTGTGCAAGAATGCTGATTCATGCCTTGGACCACTGTGGTGCAAACTACCAGAGTGAACAGGTCTAATAGAATAAAGCATCTCCGTATTGAGTTATAGCAGCTTGTCCAACTCACAGCCTGCCAGAACGTAAACCAAGGCCTCACATCCTCTGAGGTGTCTGGTATTAAATTCCCTCCAAATACAGGGCATTTCTACTCCAGATGATTGTGATCATTGTTCATATTAATAAAGAGAAAATATACAAGCTTGGCCTGCAAATGATGGGGTTCATTAATATGATGCCAGTGGCTTATGCTGAAAATCCATGCTGTGCCAGGTTCCTCCTAACTGATTTACAAATTTAATGAAGTTTAATTTCTAACAATAATCACCAATAGGTTATTCAGCTCTGCCTCTTGAGCTGTTTTAGTTTAACTGTAAGCAGATCCACCTTGCCACCTTTCCCACCTGTTTAAAGTGTTTAAATAACACAGTGAGATAAACAGATTTAGTCCCAGTGCTCATTGCAACAGAAGTTGCCACAAACAAAGAGCTCTGCTGAGGATCCTGTTCCCAGAAAGAGCCGCATAGGCAGCTGGGACATCGTCTCCCGGCACAGTCAGATATAAAACATCTCTATAAAGTAAATGACTCTTTCATTTTCTATTTTACAGCATGTACATTCACAGAGGAGGGCATGATTATTTTAGCTCCAGATGTAGATATATACATATGATCATTTTATCAGGTGCCTTAGACTTTTGTACAGTAATAAATAAATATATAAACAAACATTTCTTACTTTTAAAGTAAATTAACGGAAGAATATTTCAGAAAAAAAAGGTGATTTAGGATCATTTTATTGGTCTGTTTATCATGAGAGTAATGTAAAGGCAGGCTGCTGTGTTGAAGATACACATTAAAAATAAATTAATAAAAAAAAAACAAAAATTGAAAACACAAAAAAAGATTCATGGTTTGAAGGTTTTCTCTGGACTGTGTGTGTGTGTGTGTGTGTGTGTGTATCTGACATCTTGTACAACATTTCTTCTTAAGTCAATACACACACACACACAGTCCATTCTAGATACTTTCGGTGGTGGACAGCTTGAGACTTGTCTGTGATGCACTGGGCGTTTTTAAAGCTTTCTATCATACCCAGCATTGTAATGAACATAATCAGTGATATTCACTACACCTGTCAGTGGTTTTAATGTTATGGCTACACACACACACACACACACACACACACACACAATAACATTAACATTAGTAATATATAATTATTTGTATTGTTATATTATAGATTGCATTAATAACAGAAATGAGAATAATAATGTAAAATATATATATTTGATATTGTAAAAGATATTTTTTGCATTGTTTATATTCATAGGCAATAGAAGCGGTTGATCGTAGTGAATCGATTATTCTGCAGCACTGTGTAAATTCAGTGTCTGCTGATGTCAAATAGCCCTATAGCCACAGAGCCAATCAGCAGCGCCCACTTCTCACCCTCATGCTCTTCTAGCCCCTCCCCCTTGCCTCTCCCCCTCCTGTACCATGAGCCGGTGGGTGCAGTTGTCATGGAGATGGAAGAGGCTATTGCGCGGGTTGGCGGCGGCGCGGTTGCCATGGAGACGGCAGTGGATGCTGCTCTTGCCGCAGGTGAGCGGCACGGACAGCAGCAGCAGCAGCAGCAGCAGCAGCAGCACTATGCACTCATCGTGATCGGAGAGATTGCAGCAGAGCACGAGCTGTGGAAGGTGAAAGAGCGCATAAAGCAGGGTGAGTTTAGTCTATACTGCACGCGCTAGCACAGAGCACCACACAGCACTGCAGAGTCATCCTGCCTCAGCTAACCTCAGTTAAAGGGACACTTCAACACATTGCAAAACTCCACACATAGATCAGTCATTTGGATGTAAACACGGTGAGCCAAAGGGGTTTGATCTAATGAGGTGCATTGCAGAGAAACTTACAGACTTACTGATTCTTCACAGTGGTGGTGAATGGAACCAGGGGTCGCAAAGTCTGCAACACTCATATAAGCATTTTACGCACCTTTCAAAGCCACTGGTGATGTTACATCTGTCTTCTGAGTGCTTATATGCAATATCAATTACAGTAAAATATTGAAAAAACTTTTCTTCGGCCTTAGAGTGCCTTACATCTCTCCACTGACATTTATTTTCTTGTTTGTTTGTTTGTCACATACACAGTTTTATAAGCATGACATGCAGTAAAAAGTAATATCTGCATTTTACCCATCTGAGAAAGTGAGCACACGAGTGGTGGACAGCGCTGCTCAAGTGCTGGGAATTGAACCAGCGACCCTTCGATCGCAGACTCACTTCTCTAACCAGTATGTGTTTTAAAAATACATCTGGCCAGACATCTGACAGTACACCCATCTTCTCTAACAGTATTTTATGAGGGAACTTTTAGAGGCATTAAATGCTTCAGATGCCTGGTTCCCCTCCCACTGTGAACCATTCTGGCTCTGGAAGTTCCTCTAGAACATTTCATTTCATGGCACTTATTTTTAATTTATTGTGTCCCTGGTTTTCTTTATTTAAATTATTAATTTTTATTTCTTTGCTTTTCCTAATTTTTTAATAATTTTCTTCTGTTATAGAATAATTTTCTATGTTTCTTCTATTTCTTTCCATTTTTGTCTTATCCACAAATCTATTTAGTATTTTGCTCTTTTAAACTGTCATCTTACAATATTTTCCTGACTGCTTACTCTGTTTAGTTGCTTGTCTGTCTCTTCTGTTTAATTCTCAGTGTAAAGCACTTTGGGCTATATTTTATGTATGAAAGGTGCTATATAAGTTAAGATTATTATTATTATTATTATTATTATTATTATTATTATTATTATTATTATTATGTGGGCAGCATGGTGGTGCAGGGGTTAGCGTTGTCGCCTCACAGCGAGAAGGTCCTGGGTTCGATCCCTGGGTTGACCACGGGTGCCTTTCTGTGTGGAGTTTTCAAGCTCTCCCTGTGTTTGCGTGGGTTTCCTCCGGGTGCTCTGGTTTCCTCCTACTGTCCAAAGGCTGCAGTAGGTTGACTGGATACTCTAAAACTTGCTCATAGGTGTGAATGTGTGTATGAATGGTTGTCTGTCTATGTGTTGCCCTGCGATGGGTTGGCCTCCTGTACTGAGTGTACCCGCCTTAGGCCTGCAGTCAGCTGGGATTGGCTCAAGCTTCCCTGCGACCCAGAAGCAGTTTAGAAAATGGATGGATTGACTATTATTAAACCAATATAAAAGACTTAACATCTTAAGTGCATTATGTACATTTTTCTCTTAAAAAATGGATGCAATTCCCATTAAACAAAACTTTCATTGCATTAGAAAAAGAAAAATGCTTTGCATTAAGAACCCCCTGGTTTGGACAGATTGGTGTTTACATTGTATCTTAGACATTTCATACAGCATCCCTGGATATGTGTTAAACCTGAAATTTATTCAGCAGGCTCTTAGTGATCTGTATATAAAAACACTGTGTTTTTTTTTAATGTTCAGTGTATTTATCAGTTTAATCAGTCGCCCTTACAAGCACAACAGATGTAAAGACAATTTAATATTTTGGCATGTCCTTTCTTACAGCCTCCACTAATACTAATGCAACATGTGTCCACTGCATGTTACTGATATGAGTGACAATCACCCTGTATGTGTGTGTTTGTGTGTCAGCCTGTACCTTTGATGTATGAAATGTGTGTTGAAAACAACAGCTTGTCAGAATCGCTCCACTTTCCAGCCAGTGCTGCACTGCTATGATATATGCAGCACAGGAGACAATAAGCTGATAGTGGCACTCATCTGTGCATAACAGCCCATGTGCCATCCTCTCATCTCTCAGGGTTCCGATCATGGGCCATAGATCTGACCATCTGTGACCTGAATAAGGAGCTGCAGCTCTTTGAGACGAAGCATTCAGCCCAGTTCTCTTCAGAGGTCAAAGGTCAGTCACATATGACATGCAGAATTTCCTTGCTGTCATATCAAATCCTTGTTTTTCTTTTTTTTTGGCAGCTGCCCTTTGCTTTGCAGAAACAGAGTGGAGTTATTTGGAAAAGAACATAGCAATAATGCACATTAAGGACAATCGATTTTCCTTCTTATACAGTCATCGTGTCAGAAATTAATTTTTATGACGGTGAATATGTTCAGATTTCTTTTTTTTCTTCTGTCTCTTGCTCTCTCTCTCTGTCATGCTTGCCATCTTTTTATATTATCTTGCTTATCATGTTCTCTCTCTCTCTCGCTATCTCTCTCTCTCTCTCTCTCTCCCTCTGAGTCACTTTTTCTCTTTTCTCTGTGTCTCTCTCTTTCTCCTCTCTCTGTCTCTGTCTCTCACGCTTTCGTCTCTCTCTGTCTCTTTCTCGCATGCTCTCTCACTCTTTGTCTGTGTCTGTGCTCTGTCACTGTCTCACTGTTTCTAGTTTTCATGTATTAATGTAGCTTTATGTAGATATTTTTGAAGACATTACACTGGGGTCTGTCTCAGGGTAGAACTGCTCATGCTGCTATATGATATTGTGTGTTTACTGCTGATTATCAGTTATCAATTTTGAATTATTTTCACTCATTTTCCAGTAAACATGCACTTTCTGTTTACTACTCAGCATTCACTCCCTTTGCTTTGAAAGAAAACAGTAGTGTGTGTGTGTGTGTGTGTGTGTGTGTGTGTGTGTGAGAGAGAGAAAGAGAGCAAGGCAGCTGAAGGGCAGTCGGTGAAAGGATCTGATTGTCTTCTTTTCCTGAATTGTACTAAGACATCTCTTCATCCTCAACGGCATGTGACTGTGCAAATCTGAATAGAACGTGTGTGTGTTAAATCAGGAGGGTGTATTGATTTGGCTCTTTTATCTGAGCTGCATTACGATGTGGATCAATAATGCTGATGGATTCGTGTGTTTGTGCTGCAGACCTTTGTTCACTGTGTTTGCCATCATTTTGATAGTCACAACCCGCTTTTATCTGGATGGTGTAATTTGAAATGAGTGTTTAACTTTCAAAAAGTTTTGAGAAATTACTTATGTTTTTAAATGTATTTACACCAATTAACCATAACATTAACACTGCTGACAGGTAAAGTGAGTAAAGTATAATTTCATTATAATGGACTGTATTAGGCAGCAAGTGAACAGTCAGTTCTTGATGCTGATGTGCTGGAAGCAGAAAAAATGGTTGAGTGTAAGGATCCGAGCCACTTTGAGAAGGGCCTTATGGTGATCCAAAACATCAGGTCTTGTGGAGTGTTCCAGGTGTACAGTAGTGAGTACCTACCAAAAGTGATCCAAGGAACGACAACTGGTCAATCGGCGAGAGTGTCATGAGGACCCAAGACTCGCTGATACATGGGGAGTGAAGGCTAGCCCGTCTAGTCTTATCCCACAGAAGAGCTACTGTGGTTTAAAAAGTAAATGCTGACTCTGATAGAAAGGGGTCAGAACACACAGTGCACCACAGTCAGAGCTGTTTCAGCAGCATGAGAGGAAGTAATTGCAAGTTGGACTTGCACATGAAAGCTAACTCGAAAGAAACAAATCTAGGACACAGTTGGGAACCAAGCATGACAGAGACATCTGGAACACCTGGATATGGGTGGAGACATGAAGGTAGTACAGCTGTTCATGATAACAAAGGGGCAGTGCTAAGGTGGGGCTACAGAGCACATGGGACAAACAAATAAGATTACATGGCTACACAAGCAGACAGGGAAATGGCTAACAGAAAGTAAAGAAACAGAGGCCCATATCACAGGCATAACCTGATACCTACTCAATTTTAGGCAGGTGGTTTTAATGCTTGGACTCAAAACTCACTATAGTCCTTTACTACATGTAGCTATTACTTTTTTACAAACTACATGCTACTTTTGTCTTGGGAAAACCAAAGACTTCATGTATAAAATATTATACTTCCTGTTATATACTTTACTGTTACACTTTGTACTTTCTTTTTCACACACATATTGCATATGGTGAACTCTGACTGCTGAAGGTCTCTCAAAGTGCATGAATAATTCAATATTTATGTGTACATCTCAAAAGTAAAACCAGTTAAGATGCTATGGGTTTTACATAAATGGTGAAGTTAATTGTTCCCATATCACAACAGACAGCGACAATGGAACTGCAGTCTGCAAAATGAGTAACTGCTGTTTATATATATATATATATTTTTGTTCACACATGGTGTCTATATGTTTGTGATATTCATGTTTTTTATGGCTGTATGATAAGAATAGATGTTATGGTCTGTGTTACAGATGGAAGTTCCATTGTTACAAGATGTTGCCATGTCGCAAAGTTGCCAGAATTCTTTTTAATCAATTTCTATTGCCTCTTTTTAGAAAGAAAACAAAAAATAATATTTATAAATAAAATAAAAAAAATTTAAATGTAAATTTAAAATTTAAAAATAAAATTTATATGAACTGACATTATGTTTTTATTATCACTGGTAATAACTGCGACTTCTCAGGTTAATATGTTTGCACATACAGGATCTGAACACTGTGTTTAATGTCGTGCAGCTTCTATTAATACTGTATGTTCTCTATTGGTATTTACTCTACTTTGGGCCATATGTCTGCTGCCCTGCTGGCATCTGCTCTTGTCTCTATTACTTACTGAGCCCATAACCCTGACTCTGCAGCAGTAATAACACATATTGCACCCTGCACTGCACCATCAGCACATATGAAGCTGTAGGGGATTAAGCCGTAAATCTAAGCTCACTGTTTTCCCAATGTAGCCTGACAACACCAACACACATGTTCGCGCATACATGTGTATGCACTTGCACACACAGGCATGCACACCTTTCCTTGTGTAAAATCTTGTTTTATTTCTTTTGTCTTGGTGTCTAGTTTTATACAATCATGTGCATTGTTTTACATAATAATAATAATAATAATAATAAGAAGAAGAAGAAGAAGAAGAAGAAGAAGAGGAAGAACATTTCTGGAAACATGGCAAGATGAGTTCATGTTTCAGCTAGTTTTCCAATGACGTAATGGACCATCGAGACTGTTATCAGCGATCGGCACAAAATGGTATGGGTGCATCAGTGTCCATGGCATGGGTGTCGTGGAGGCATTTACTGGGATTGTAGAGAGACATATGCTGTCAAGAAAGTGACATGTTTTCCCAGAAGTGCATGGTTCAATGCCAAACCTCATTCTACAAATGTTACTAGTGTGTGGCTTCATAGACACAAAGTGTGTGTGCCTAACTAGCCTCTCAGCATTAGAGATCTGTCTCCTATTGAAAATGTATGGCATACCATCCAGAGGAATATCAGGGAATGGTGACCAAAGACTACTGAGCAGCAGAAATACTTTATCAGACAACAATGGGCCAAAAATCTATTTGCAAAGCTGCAACAATTAGTCTCCTCATTTCTCAAACAAAAATAAAGTGTAATTGAAAAGAAACGGGAAAGTAACAAAGTGGTAAAAATGTCTTTTTTGAGTGCATTGCAGACATTCGAAATTCTAAGAATAATTTAAGAATTCTAAATTTGTCCCACAACAGGACTAACACATAAATGATTGTGCCACTCGGGAACTTATTATTATGATTTTGATGATGATGGTGATGATGATGATGATTATTATTTGTAGAGCACTTTTTTTTATCAAATCTTTATCAAAAAGTTTTTTATACAAAGTCAACAAAACATTGGAAAAATACTATGGTTTAATTAAAATAACAGCACAATCCGGTAAACTATAGAAAGTTCACTACTATTCACTGTTGCAGGATTTATGGCCTGCATAAAAATCAAAGCTCCTGAACTGAATGCTTTCTATTACATTATCAAGACCATTCAGATTGTAGTATGAAACTAATTTGTGAGTTTTTTATAGGTATGAGAAGTGAGGGACTGAAGCGAGGACCTACATGCAGACCCGTAGAGTCTATGGGTTAATATACCTCGTTCCCTTTAGTCTACTCAGTGCTGATGTCCTTCCAGTTTTGCTGCTCTCAAATGAATAATATATCCATCCCACCTGCAATTACACTTCCCCCATAAATAACAATAACGACACCCCTGTCTCCTCAACCTTTCCACCCGCATACTTGCCCTCCCTCTCCTCTCTCCCTCTTTATCTCACTCTCTCTCCCTCTCCTGTTTGTGTATTAATGAAGGCTGTATGAAGTTCCATCAATATACTGCCGAGTCAGTAAGGCCGCCAGGCTTGCTTGAGCAGAAATCAATCACAGTTTCTTCACTGGAGGTTTCAGACTAACCAGGAGGCTCTTGCTCTCTGGATGGCCTTTTTTTTAGGTTATCTGTCTTTTAAAGTCTGTTTAAGCAGTGCTTACAATTGACATATACAAATGAATAATTTCACAGTGAGGTAGCACAAGCTTCACAGGACACTGCCAAACATACCATTTAGCCTAATTAATGTGAGACTAGAGTTTAGAGTCATAAAATGGACTGGATTGTATTGTAGCTAATCAAAACCATGCAAACAACAGCCTGACTACACAACTAGGCTAGCAGCCCAGTGTTATCTGCTCTGCACTGGCTTCCTGTAACTTTCAGGACTGAGGTTGGGCACCTCCTCCTTATATTACAAAGTCCTAAATTGAATTAAACCGAGCAACATCGCCAACTGCTTTGTTTATTATTCGCCTCATGAGAACACGAATCAGTTTTAGCTGCTTTATTAAATGTTAGTAACAGCCGAAAGAAAATCAGGGATGCTGCCTTTAACAAATATGTATCAAAGCTTTAGGCTTAAAACATAACTCTTCTAGCCGATTTTTACATTAATTTATTATTATTATTATTATTATTATTATTATTATTATTATTAATAATAATAATAATAAATATCATATATAATTATTATTATATTATTTTAAGCTTCTCCCATTAACCTTATTATCATCAATTTTATGAGTTATGTTATGACTTATTAATTTTACTTTTCTTAAATTTTATAATCTATTTACTGTTAAACACTTTGAGCTCCATCTCTTGTATGAAACATGCTATACAAATAAAGTTCATTTTGTTGTTATTTTTATTGTTATTATTGGCCATACTGAATTTATCATAATACTTTGGTCTTTCACACATACAAAATTTATGGCAAGTTAATAAATTTCTCCAAGGTATAATCAGAAAACCTTAGCTGTGCCTTATAGTTTCCTCATTAGGCTGAATGAGATTTCCTTAAGGCTTAGCAACAGAACACCATAATTGTGAGCATAGTGTGAATAATTCAATCATCAATCATTGCATCACCATGGTTACGTCAATAATGATTTTGTGCTTCACCTTGGCGAAAGCCAGGGGAGGCACAGAGTTCTTGTCCCTGTTGACATTTGATAAAGGCTCTTTGGATTTTAACTCTCCCTGTCCTCTCCCCAAAGACTGGTGCCCCAGCAGACAGCCAGTGAGCAGTGCTTATGTGGCCTCTGCTGGGTATATTTCCTTCTACCCCAACTTGATTCGCCTGTTGCTATGTAATTAGTCATGGGCCCCCTTTCCCTGGTCCTCTTTTGAGCGCACTGACCACAAATGAGTCAGTTAAGGCGTTGGCTGCCTCTCCCTTCTCAAGTTGGGCTTTCTCTAAAATGAGCAACAGGCACGCCAAATGCTTAGGGCTGGTGATCAACGAGAGGCGGACTCTCACATGCGATCAGGCGCGGCTAGTGGAGCTCATGTCTGCTTCTAGGGGTTCCTTCCATTTATCCTTAAACTCAAGAGCTTTTCCCCTGACAAAGATGCTCTAAGGCAGCCCCAGCTTAGCTCACGGCTAACACCTATTGATCTAAACTAAGCTACATATGCTAGCAACCATCACGTTATGTTTACAAGTGACACCAGCAGAAAACGGCTGACACAATAATCCATCCGTATCCCTTAACTCTTCTAGTTCCATATAGCACCCCTCCCTTCTCAGTTGCGCGTGGCATACCAGGCTGACCTTATAAACATGGCAGCACGTGTTCGAGCCTTGGGTGGGGCGATGTCCCTTAGCTTTCCTGCAGTTGGGCCCTGTTCTAAAATTATTCATTGGTGGCAACGCCAGTGCATTACAGGTACCTGGGCCAGGACATGAACCTGCAACCTTCTGTTCACAAGGGCAAGATCATAAGCACTAGGCCACCAGTGCCCACCCAAAATATTCCTCAGACATACAATTGCACACATTTTAGTCTGATGATTTTGTTACATTTCGGCTGCTTCCATTCCCACTGCAAGTTTGTTGTAAAGAGTTCTGTTACGGCTTTTCTTTCACTTGGGTGAAAGGTTTCAGAGGGATTTGCAAGTATCAAAGCAGGTTATGAGTAATGGCTATAAACTGTCATAGCAACAATCTCTACTCTACAGCTGCTTCCAGTAACACTCTGCTCTGCAGAACATACTTGAATGAAGGATGCAATTAACCAGCAGACAAGGAGAAGAAGATAAAAAGATAAAGAGGCACAATGCACCACTAGCAATGAGTGCTAAGGAGCTTTGAAGCCTGAGAGATGCTCTCTGCTCATACACGACAAAGACTTTGTAGCTGAAACGGTGGAGCCATGGAGAACTGGCCAATTATTGTCCTTCTACAGATCTCAGTGCAAAAGCTGACCTCAAAGGCCTGGTTCAAAGGGCACAACTGGCTGACTTCAAATAGCACAGGAGATGAATGTGTTGCACTGATTCCACAGCAGTCACTAAAGGGAACTGTCAGCCAAGGCTCCAAAGTTCACTATTTCAGTTTTGCACCAAAGCTATGAAGCTAATTTAGCTAAGAAGTAAGAAAAGCTGTAGCTTAGAGCTCTGCAGTTACTCTCAAACCAAGTAAAGTTGTAAATATTGTCTTTAGGTATGGACAATGTGGCCTTTAAGTAATATTGTGATACTTTTAGGCTATATCATGATCTTCTGAAAGCTCCTCTAAAGCACTTTATAAATGCTTGACTTAATCCTTTGATTTACACAGTTACACCAGTATGATGATTCTTTCAGTCCAAGCAACATCTATCTGCAATAAAATACTTTTATTTATTAGTGATTTCCATTGGAACAATAGAACTGCACACATTTAACTAGGCTACAACAAATGTAGAATAAGCCATGATACAGTGAATATATTTGATAAATCACCCAGTCCAAGTAGTCTTAATGTAATGGTCCTGCTTATAAGGTTTCTAACACAGTAGGGTTTTAGCTTGTTTAATACCAGCGCATTCATTTATAAACCATATGTAAGCAGCGTGTTTTAGTAATGTGCTTGTGCACCACCCTCAGCATGGACACAGGTATGCACTTAAGGTTCAATAATGGAATTAGAAAGGCTGTGTTGCTCCCAAAAAAGATTTTTTTTCTTTGCACACGAGCTGGTCTGTTTTTTCACAGAAAACTGATCTGGTGTACCAGACAGATACGCCATAATAATAGCAATCCACCACAGCTGATGTGCCCCTGCCTTTTAAAGGTGAGGTGACATTTAATTCTGATTGGTTTATTGCATGTTAAGCCCAAAACGCACCTCTCCTTGTGCTGGGGCAAAGTCAGATTTTTCTGCAGTTGAAATGGATTTGGACAGACCCATAAATGTTAGCTGGACCTTTTGCTTTAAGCTTTGCGTTAGATCATCACTACAGAGCCTGTTCACTACACTGCTCCCTGGGCACTGTTGCTAGCTGTGAATTGCTTAAATGCAGAGGTCACATTTCATGACTGTGCACTTTGTGTAATGGGCTGTGTTCACAATGACAAATTGTTGCTTTCACTTACTTGGCATTGCTGGCAGAGTAAAATAATGACATATCTAATTTTTTAGGGGGAGGTGCATCAGGTCAGAATGATTTCTGTGCAAGCTCTGCAGCTGAAGGCATAGCTAAGCTCACTTAAACTCTCTGCCATTGAAGAGCTGATTTATCAACCTTCACCTGTTCTAATGCAGTAAGGGAATGGCCATTAAGGTCATATCAGGGAAATGGACAAGGAGACCATGGTCAGAGGGCAAGTGTACAAGCACATGCCACAAATGACATGAAAGTGGTCAAACCATCTCTTCAAAAGCATGTGATACAGTTCATGTTTCCATCACATCAGGTAATCAGGACACAAACAGCGCTTCTGATCTCAGCTGTGATCGTTGACACGTTAAATCGGGTCATGCTGATTTCACACCTTGCTGAGTTTTGGGTTGTTTAGCTCCCATAAGACCCCACTGTTCACAGTAGTTTGGAGAAATCAGGCTTTCTAATGTTTTTAAAGGATTGGCACATTGCATCCAAACCTAACCCATAGACCAGGGCTGTAAACCTTTACACAGAAGGAACTGTTTACATACTTTAAAAATACAACATTTGTAATCAGCTAAGATTGGAATGGACAAGTGTTTGCTCCAGATATCCAGTAGGCAGTCAGTCAGTTTACTTTGATTTGTGCTGATCTGTGTTGCATTTTAGGGCAAAGACAGTGAAAGTGACTATGTGTCATTGGTCAAATGCGACCTCTGTATTTAATCCATCACACGTGCACACGTGGCGCAGCAACAACTATCAATAGTGCCCAGGGAGCAGCGTAATGGGACGGTAGCTTGCTCAAGGGTACCTCTGTGGTACCCAAGCCAGAACTTGAATCTGCAACTTTCTGTTCACAAGGGCAAGGTCCTAACCACTAGGCCACCCGGTTTAGTGCACACATGCTGTGTTTGAATGCTGATGCTACACCTGCACCGAAATGTATCATTACCCTACATGACTCATTATGCTAAACCCTGTAGCCCCACTGGTGACAGGTATGATAAAGATAATGTGTGATCTCAACTTACTCAGGTGTGGGAATGGCATTCTTATGCTTGCCCACAAATTAGTTAAGTGGGTGCACAGGATTTTTAAGTTACATTTTTGGCAATAGCTTCGCTGTCCTACACCATACACAGTCTTGGTTACTGTAATGTATTCCCTGTCTTGTTCTATGTTTGGTTTTCCTGATTGTAACACTTTTGTGTTACATTATTCTAGTCTTTGTTTATTTTGCCATGTGTTCTTTGTCTATGTTTTCCTTAGACATGTGCCTTTCCTTAGCCCTGCCCAGTCATTATCATGTCCAGGTGTACCTCCTTGCCTCTGCCCATGTCAAGGTGTGCCATGTTACCTATTAGTATATATGTTTGTGTGTATAGTTTCATCCCTGTCTGGTCTACTGTTTCTTGACTGTTTCTATGCCATGTTGTTTCTTGTTCTCAGGCCAGTAATATGTAGTTCTATGTTTCTGTGTTTATTTGTGAGTAGTCTTAGTGTTCAGCTGTATTATAATAAAACCATTAAAAGCCACCCTGCTCGCGCACACTTCAAGACCCCAAAACCTTACAGTTACAACTTCACTATCACAACATTATATTGTTTCCACATTATATTGTACTAATTAGCAGCTATGACTTCACTAACTCATTCTCACACCTTACTAAGTAGTAATAACACTGATGACATCCTGTTCATGTGCCATGCATTATTTTAGAAGGACGTGGTCTGCAATGTTGCACTCATTTAAAATGCCAGTTTGACCCACTGAAGGGCAAATAATTATAGTCTCATATATTCACATGGGCTTTAAAGAAATGCTAAATAAAATTGGCCTAAAATTGATTCAATGGCAGCAAAAAAAACAATATCAACCATAAAATTTATGATCAAGGCATATCTACATTATTATAACTATAGAGAATTGTAGCATTCCAAAATTGAGTCTAGAGTGATGTATCTTAAAGCATCATATTATTTTTTACCCATAATTCCACTGTGGGAATATGTTTTCTGACAGAAACTCAGAACTGAACACTGACCATTTCACAGTGAGATCTGTAGAAGCAAGGTGATGCGCTGAGCACAGGTCACTGGTCTTCTCCTTCTGATTCATTGCTGTTCTCCATCACCATGAGAGAAATGGCTCAGTACCACAGCATCCCTTCTGCATGTCCTACTGTTCCTCTTATTGCTGCACAGCAGGAGCCCACTCACTGGCTCTGAAAAATCCCCCCACATACAAAGCTGTGTGTTTACATCCATTTGCTCAGTCATGTCCTTTTATTTGAACACAGGGCTGAATGATATGAACGAGATATTATATTGCAGTTCTGCTACCAGCTGTGAAATGTCAATTTTAATGTAATAGTGATTGTCAAAACATAGCAAACTACTACTAGATTTCTGCGATGTCACGGACAATATCATGATAAGGATAAGTGGTTCATTGTGCTGCAGCAATGTAAGTACTGTCATAAAGAGGCAAGGCAAGTTTATTTATATGGCACATTATCATACACAGAGGTCATTTAATGTGCTTTACGGTGATAAAAATAAGCATAAAAAGAAAATTAAGACATAATAAAATCAGAATATAGGGAGGAAGAGTGAAAAAGTGCTGATAAAGTTAAAGGATTTAGGTAGGATTTAAAATAAATTAAGACAATAAAAAAGTGCACTATCAGGTTCGTGCTTTTGCACTTGGAGCCAGACAAGCCCATTTGGTTCCCTCCTGCTTGTTTCCTCAACGAGTCTTCTTTCTTTCTTTCACATGTGGCTGTAACCTAGGTGTCATGTTATATTCTCACACTAACCTTAAGGCTCAGGTTAAGGTTTGTCTCACCTCTACAGAAGGACTTTTTAAAGTGCATTTGTTTGAGCAGGAACTAATCGAACACCCCAAACCCAAATGCATCCTCAATTACACTGTCACATCCTCATTGACCCTGTCTGGGCAATTTTCATTGTTCATATGTCTGACTTTTGTTGGCATTCAGTAGTATATTTGGGGGTGCAAAAAGCAAACCAGACAAAATCTCTAAAGCAGTTACAAGACTCATTTGTGAATAACTAAAGTGCACTGTGCTGCAGCTTTTTTTTACTGGCATAATTCTTGAGATTGGATGGTCCAGCACAGTTATGTAACAGAGCCAGACCGTTTTATAGTGGATCAAGTTCTCAGCACAGCAGACAGTTTGAATTGACAGATCAATTAGTCGTCTTTAAAGCCGGTCAGCAAGGTCTTTCCTGGCCAATTGAGTGCTCTAAGCAGTCCCTTTTTGCAGGGTGGAGGATTAGACCAAGTGTATTTGTCCACACTGTGTGGGCAATGTGTAGGGGGATGGCTGGGAAGTTGGACAACGCCAAACTGATCATTAATCTGTGTTGGTGACCTGTCTGACGCTCAGTGCCCTATGCACATCTATGCGGTGTTGGCCATGCCAGTCAGACACTAAGCTTAATGGCAAACTCTGCATAACGTGTTTTCTTCTGATACGTAATGTCTGTCACTAGCATTTACAGGCCCTTTCCATACAAAAACACACAGTGCTTTCCAGACCCGCCTGTCCATCAGTAACTGACAGCAGTGGAAACTAAAACAGAAGGATGGAGTGTATTAGCAGTGCCATCAAGATGGATGCTGTCACACAGCCTAAGTAATAAACACATCACGGCTGCAGATTGGCAGGCTGTTATTTTAGCATTGGCCCATCGGGAACGGGCGTGATGGGGAGAGAGAGAGAGAAACAGAAAGAGAGAGCGAGATAGAGAGAGAAAGAGAGAGAGAGAAAGGGGGGGGAGAGGAATAAAATGAACAAGTTTAAGAAAGAAAGAGAGGTTTGGGAAGGAAAAGAGACAGAAATAGAAAGAGAGAGATAAAATAAAGTACATATTAGAGGAAGAGAGCGAGAGTAAGAAAAAAATAAGGGAAATAAAGGAGGAACAGTGAGTATGAGAAAGGAATATAGAGAAAGAGGAAGAAAGAGAGAGAGAGGAGAGGAGGAAGAAGAAGAAAAGAGTCAAGGGGATGAAAAGAGGGAAATGGGAAAGACAGACAGCAAGAGAGAGAAAATAAAGCAAAAAAATAAAATAAAATAAGAAGAGAAAAGGAGAGACAGGAAAAAAGACGGATGGAGAGGAATGGGCAGGGTGAGGGAGAGAGAGAAAGAGAAAGGGGGAATAAAATGAACAAGTTCAAGAGAGAAAGAGAGAGGATTTGAAGGAGAAAAGATAGAAACAGAAAGAGAGAGAGAACAAAGAAGAGGAAGAGAGAGAGGAATAAAAAGATAAAGAGGTAGTAAAGGAGGGGTAGTAAAGAGAGAGAGAAAGAGAGGGAGAGAAAGGGGGAATAAAAGTTGCAAATTCAAAACAGAAAGGAGAGGATCGGGAAAGAGAAGAGAGAGACAGAAAGAGAGATAAAACAGAGGACAAAGAAGATGAGGAAAGAGATGAAGAAATTAGTTAAGGAGATAGTACAGGAGGCAGAGGGGAGAGAAAGAGAGAAGAAGAAGTTAATAGAGAAACAAAAATAGAAAGGAAACTACAAAGGAGCAGAGAGTAAGAAATAGAGGAGGAAGAAGAAGAAGGAGAAAGAAATTGGGGGATAAGAAAAAATAAGACAGAAAAAAACAAAGGGAGAAAGAGAGTATGAAAAGAAAAGAAAATACAGAAAGAAAGCATGAAACCAGTAAAAGGAGAGAATGAGGGAGAAAGAGTGAAGAGACAGAAAGAAAGAGAAAGGGAAAACATAGACAGAGAGAAAAACCATGGGGAGTTAAAGGAGGTGGGGGTGGAAAAAAGGAGAGAGGAAGAAAATAAAGATAAGGAGATAAAGGAGGAAGAAGAGAGATGAGAGAGTGAGAGAGAAAGGAAAAGAGAGCGAGTGAAGGAATGGTTTATGGCTGCTGTTGTCTCTCGTCACCTCTCTCCATCTGGTGCGAGGCCGCCTCTGTGTGACCCCGTCCTTGGGCAGGAAACACTCTCAGCTGCTCTTTAGGAAAGCCACTCTCTGAGTCTCGGCCAGCAGAGGAGGGTGAAAGAGGAGTTGTGAGCATGCTCAGTGGCGTCTGCCCTGCCTTGGCGTCCAGAATACTGATCAGGCTTTGTGGATTGCAGTGTCATCATGGCCGACTGGATCTGAACATCAGAGCAGCACTAAGCGATCGGCCTGCTACTCTCAGGCAACAGTCTAAAATGTTAATGCTACTAACAACAGATAAAGGCAGAATGTCAGTAGCATGATGTTGTCATTAGCATGCAAATGCATGTAAACGACCCTGTTAATTGGTGGCAGCGCTTGTTTGTCAGTTTCGAGAAAACATTAAAAAAATTTACGGCAATGGGATAGTGCAGTAGGAAAATGCTAATGCTGTTAATGAAAAAAAAAATCTAACTAATGAAACTAAATACCTAAAACAGCTCTAAATATGGTCACAAATAAAAAAAAAAAGTCATGCATTGAATGGACTCAGATGCATCATGTATACAACTGATTCTAATGTATGCGTTATTTCCACAAGACACAGTTTTGTCTTTACGGTTATTTACTTGGGCTGATTAATGGGTCTCATTTGAAATGAAGTGAAATTTGCATTGTCATTGTGAATACACCTCACACACCAAGTGCACTACGACAAAATGTGACTTCTGCATTTAACCCATCCACATTTGGAGCAGCAGTGCCCAGGGAGCAGTGTAGATGGTACTTTACTCACGGGTACCTCAGTGGGACCTGGGCCAGGACTTGAACCTGTGACCCTCCAATCAAATGGTCCCTAACCACTAGTCTTACTACTGCCCATTACCATTTTTAAAATAAACGTATGCAGTTTTCACAAAGATTTACAGAAACACCAGTGTTTTCTAAATTGAGATTTGTTCTTAGGGAGGAACAGAATTTATTCACACTCAAGAGCACACTTACACACATTTGAGTGCAGAAACGTGCATGTTTGTGCAAAACAACTGGTCATGTGTCTGGCCTACACTTTTTTAGGACCTTCCTCAAGAACAAAGTTAAGAAAAACTGAGGAAGTTATTGATAATTGAGCCTCTATTGTGGAAATGATGTACACATTTGTATGTAGTGAATCCAGTGCACGACTTTCTGCAGTGTACACATGCAGTGCAAAGCATCTTTGGCTGCGGATGAGTAAACACTGCTCATGTGTGAAAATGTTGCTGCCACACAGTCCGACAGATAACATGTGTTGTGAAAGGGAGCCAGTGTAGTTGTGGTGTAGACACTGGCCTCACCATACACCCCCCCACACACACCACCACCCTCCACCCCGTCTGTCTGTCTGAGCACCTGATAGGAGCAGAAAAGCGCAGTATGGAGAGGGAGGTGAGGGTGAGCTGTGGTGACAGGCCGCTCGATGTGGTCTGTGCTTAGAGACTGATAGAGCACTGCTGCACGATGACAGCAAAGGTCAGGAAGAAAAATCACAGAGATCCGGTAGCAGTCATGACTCAGATGGGAATATTTTTTCTTCAAAATAAATGATGCACAATAAACAAACACCAAAGTGGTGCTCAAAATGTATAGGCCTGCAAAACGATACATCAAATAAACTCAGTTCAAATGTGCACTTCATTTCCACATGGATTACATATCGTCTCTGTCCAGAGAAAACCATGTATCTCCATTTTTGTGGTTTTTATTTTTATTTTTCAGCATCACCACAGCAGACCAATAGAAATGCTGCAAAATCACTTCTTCTAAAATGTTCTTCCACTATGTTACATTAGAAGTAAGGATCATATTGTCTTCTCCTGTAAAGTCACTGTTTTGGAGATGCTTGTTTTATTTCTAATATTGACAGTTCTTGGATCACTTTTGGTATGTACTAACTACTGCTCACCTGGAACACTCCCCAATACCTGCTGTTTTGGAAATGCTCTGACCTTGTCATCTAGCCATCACAATAAGACCCTTGTCCATGTGCCTCAGATCCTTACACTCGCCCATTTTTCCTGCTTCCAGCACACAAATTGTAAGAACTGACAGTTAACTTGCTGCCTAATATCTCCCACCACCTTGACAGGTGCCATTGCAATGAAAGAAGTAGATCCTACTAGTCAATGTTATTCACTTTACCTGTCAGTGGTGTTAATGTTATGGCTGTTAATGTTAGTGCAAGTGCACATAAAACAATTCAAGCATAAATGGTAGGAATGGTTCTGTCTGTGATGTTCATATTGTTAACAAGTTTAAATATGGATTTTTTAGAAATTAATTTTTGGAAAATGAATGCTACTTTATAAACACATCATTAAATGGTGAACTGCATGTACTTAAATATGTTGAATGTGGTAAAAATGATATAGAAATGCTATTATTGCTAAGTGATTAGGAAGTTATTATTCCCTCATTCACATTCTGAGCCACTTATGCTAACCAGGGTCACAGGATGCTGGATAGGTCACCAGTCCATCGCAGGTCAAACACACAAACAAAGCCTTCATACTTAAGGGGCCAATTTAGCCTCTCTAGTCCACCTGATGTACACGCCTATGGGCTGTGGGAGGAAACCAGAGATCCTGCAAATGGAAAGGCAGACATGTGGAGAACATATAACCAGTAATTAGCATTATAAATTTACATCACTCTGTTAGGTGGCTTTACATATACAGTAGCTTCTGTTAGAATTAGATTGTAGGGTCAAATTATTGTTTTATAAATCCACATTGGCAAACGTGATATGGTGAACTCAACTGATTCAAATGTGTACATCATTTCAACACTTTTTGCGTATGTTAAAAACTCTATTTATTTGCCTTATATACCTATATACCTTTATATACCTTATTTACCTTTACACTGTGTGAACGGTTAATGGGGAATGGACCAAAAGAAAAGATTCAAAATAATAAGGATTTTACATGTTTTTTTTTCCTTCTACTGAAAGGTTTCTGTTTTGGAGATGTGTGTTTTTGTGAGTTTTGGCAACCATGTGAATACAATACACTAAAATATAATTCTTGAAATATGGACATAATATATTAATTTAAAGATATAGCAAATATACTTCCTTTTAGCAACAAATATTTAAGAATGCATTTTATTTTATGTGGAAATGATGTGCACATAAAGCAAGTGACTTCAATGGATCACTTTTTTCACTGGCCTACAGATACTACTGATATACTAGAGGTCTAATATGATCGCCCCTTATGTGGGAACTGCTGCTCAGTGATCTCTCTGTGGCCATCTCTGCCTCTGATTTTACAACTTACACAGATGGATGGTCTCCTAAAACATCATACACATCGTCTTTACCTCCCTGGAGAATGGACGGAGGAGGCATTAATGGCCTCTACGGGCTCTGCTGCCTGTGCCATTGTTCAGTTAATTACATCTTTTCGGCACCTCGCCACAACTTAATGACCTCTGCCATCACTCACTACAGCGGCTGCTCCCGTGGTGATTTGGTCGTTACTGACTGAAGCAGGCTCAGTCATACTGTTGACCCATAACCCATAGGTTAGAGTCACCAGTATAACTGCTGTTGTACTCAGACATACAAGTTGCCGTGGGAGCATTCAGAACCTCATATAGTCACTCAGTAGGACACCACTGACAAAGCAGGGAGGTGAATGCCTGTAGTGGAGGGTGGTGGTATAATAAATACTTAAATACACATTCAAGGGCATGAGCTACCTTGGTAAAGAATGCAGGTTTGCAGTATTGTAATGTGCGATGGGTGTTGGAAGTAAATGCAAGCTTCTAGTTCTTTGAACTGGTGTTTAATAAAGTAAAATAACAAACAAGATAACAGCTACAGCGACGGGGTGATAACAACAGGGTACAACAGGATACATCTAATAGCGTACAACAGAAGGGTCTAAACAACACAGAACTGACAGGGACTAAGGAAAGCACACAAGGCTAAATAGGCACATGAAACAAAGAACAGCTGACAGGGGAGGAGACAGGAAATGAGGGACAGGTGACGAGGCAGGACTAGGGCGTGGCTAAGACACAGAACAAACACAAGGACTAAAGCACATGGCTAAACCAAAACAAAACATAGACAGTGACACAATGGAAAACATAACCAGAACAGAAAAGACAGAACCTCACAAGTATATACTCTTTAGTGAGTGCAATCATAGTTTGTTCACTGTTTTCAATTGTTTATTTGTTTGTTTATCACAAATACACATTTTACTGATTCCCTTTCAGTTCTAAATTTAATCATGTGACCACAACAAAATACCCTACATGTGCTAAATTTCTGGACATGACTAATATATTCCTAGAGGTCTGAATTCAGGCTGAATATCATTCATTAGTTACTCATTGTTTATTATAATTAAGTAAACACTAATGTCCTTGTGTGCATTAGCTCATTACTGAAGTACATTATATAACATCTTCCCAAATGTAAATAACTTAAACAACACTCGTTGTGTTCATGTGATATATGTCAGTCACAGGAAACCAATGTGGGCATAGAAATTTAATACATTAATTTTGGTATATATTATTTAGTATATATTATGGTAAATTCAGTCATGTGAGCACTGACAAGCACAAGTGTCACATTTCTGAACATAGCAAGTACATTGTTGCACAGGGAGATTTCCTTCTCTGAGCACTTTAGTCTGAACAGATGTTATTTAGTCACTATTTATGTAATTACATTTATATATTCCTTTAGAAAGCCCTAACTGTGTATAGCTATCAAAGTAAAGCATTCATGCTTTTTGGACATGGCCAGTACATTCACTATAGTTTCTAGAGGTGTTTCAATTGCAATGTCCATGTAATATTAGAATAAATACAAATAACAGTAAAACAGTAAAGAGTGATTTTATGTGTCAATGTTTGGCTTGACCATTTCCAGAGTTCTTCTGCCCTAGTGGACGCCCAGTTTTACTTGTAGTTTCCATCAAATTGCTGGTTTGGGCTTAATCAGTCCTTCATTAAATCAGGTGCTGATGGAACTTTACACACATCCATGCAATGACTGGAGGCATAGAGAAGAAATCTGGAGAAATGTATGCATTTTCTGAGACTACATTCTTTTACATAGGCCTACATGCACATGCATTCCACAACATGTTATATGGTCAGTAATATATTTGCTGTAATTTATTCCTGGTGAGATATGCTCCAGTTGTAGGATTTAAAGTTGTTTGAGGTATAATGTTCTTTTCGGAGCTGCTGAGTCTATGAATAGGCTCAGAGATGTGCAATCACATTCTCACACGTATGAGTGAAAGTGTAGCTGCGTGACAAGCTGTGAATATGTGAACATCTCACCCTGCAAAATTAACATTAACAAAAAATGCGAAGACCCCAGCAGATCTCACGGATCAATCTAGTTGTGATGCGCACGCGCGCGTGTGTGTGTATTCTTTAAAAGATTATCAATAATTCAAAGCAAGTTATTGATCCTGGTCTTTTATGTCTCTGCTGTCTGAATGTGAACATAGCATCAGCAGAAGGCTGGGCGTCACCGGCCTGCTGATGGTGCCATTGATCACGAGGCAGGGTCCTGCATCACAGCAGCTACACACCCTGAAACCTGAGCCCACATCCAGTGCCAGCCCACTGGGCCTCCACACAGAGAGTATAGTTGTAGTGTGCAGAAAACAGTCTTCCCTGCTGACAAGGTTAAATGATGTTAAACCCAGGGCAAAGTGTGTTTGTCATTGCTAAATTAATTATGAGTGTAATGTTGTGATGAACCAATGCTTTGCTAATAAGTAAGTAAAATAGACTAGGTTACATTTTATATGGATAATTTGGCAGAAAAAACTTTCAGGATTCACTAGTCATGACATTTTGTCTTTCCATGATTTTATAATGCAGCAAACAAAGCGTACAAACACAAATGCAGGGACAACTTATTCCAGTGTCCCAACAATAGAGAGACGCCTCAAACAGCTATGTCAGCACTCTGGAGCCCCTAATACACCTCTTTTTGATAAAACATGTACACACGTGGACAAAATTGTTGGTACCCTTCAGTCAATGAAAGAAAAACTCACAATGGTCACAGAAATAAC
>JBBPDA010125076.1:0-25066 GCA_037974385.1 Arnoldichthys spilopterus | reverse complement strand
TCCTCCCTTAATAACGTAAACCTTCATTTAAAAACTGCATTTTATGTTCAATTATGTTATCTTTGACTAATAGTTAACGGTTTTTGATGAGCATAAACATTTAAGTGTGACAAACATGCAAAAGAATAAGAAATCAGGAAAAGGGGCACATAGTTTTTAACACCACTGTATATACATATATATATATATATATATATATATGTTATATTATATATATACCTTTTCTTCTGTTTGTTATTGCTACGTGGTGTCAACCAGAGGACAATGGGTTCCCCCTTCTGAGCCTTGATTCCTCCAAAGGTTTCTTCCTACAGCTTAAGGAGTTTTTCCTTGCCTTTGTCGCCTTTGGCTTGCTTACTGGAGGCTCGGGCTTGGATTCTGTAAAGCTGCTTTATGACAACGTCAGTTGTAAAAAGCACTATAGAAATAAACTTGACTCACTGGCCACTTTATTAGGTACACCTTGCTAGTACCAGGTTAGAACATCTTTTGCCTCCAGAACGGCCTTAATTGTTCATGGCATAAATTCAACAAGGTGCTGGAAACATTACTCTGAGATTTTGTTTCATATATTTATGAAGTACACGGTGTGTCAACTGCACATCCATGATGCAAATTTTCCATTCCACTACATCTCTGGATCACCAAATCTCCCTGGATTACAGTGAACTCGTTATGTTCAAGAAACCAGTTTGAGATGATGTGAGCTTTATAGCAAGGTGCATTATCCTGCTGGAAGTAGCCATCACAAGACACTGTAATCATAAAGGGATGGACATGGTCAGCAACAATACTCAGGTAGGCTGTGGTGTTTAAACAAGGCTCATTTGGTACTAAGGGGCCCAAAGTGTGTCAAGAAAATGTCCCCTACACCATTATACCACCAGCAGTCTGAATTGTTGACAAGGATGGATCCATGCTTTTATGCTGTTTATGGCAAATTCTGATTCTACTGACTCACCAGCAACATTTTTCTAATCTTGTGTGACGCCACACACCATACAAGGAGACAGAACTTAAATGAAGTTTAGCACACAAGAACAAATCAAGAGGGATCTATTCAAAACTGTTTGTTTGTTCAAATAAATAGGGGATATTCAAAGCCACCTTTTCGAGTAAAAGAGCAATCATTTATTGGTACATATCATCTTTTTTTAAAATCATGTTCTTAAAATCATCAGCTAATCTTTAGATAGGTTTTAAGAATGAATAGATAATAACTTACAGTTTCATACCAGCATGCACAGTTATTGCTTAAGCAGGCCGGGCTCCAAACAAAGGAAACCATTCCCCACTATTTATATAAATGAAAATATACCACAATACAACTAAGCAAAATGAGAAATAAAGTTGCACTGCAACATGAAAAAACAAGATAAGTAACCAAACCAAAAACAAAATAACCATACACATTTAGATATAGATAACCATATAGATAAAGTGGGGAAAGGAGCCTACTTGGGGCCACCAGGCTTCACTGGAGTGCAAAAATATATGCCGATGTAAAGCTAGCACCTAATTTCCCAATATGCAATCATTATAATATCAGCAAGAAAACAGTGATTGTTCTGCTCATGCAGCTTACCCTGCGAAACACATGCACCTTTTTAGGATGACTGAATCAACTTCAGATGAGCATGAAACCAGTCGAAGAACGAATACCTGAGGGATGATACAGATGGCCCTCTCCCTTTAAAGCTTGACTCTTCACATGCATACTCTATGAAAAGCCATAGCATAGGGTAAGCAAACAATTTACACATCCAAGCATACTTAGAACTTTAAAACCTGGGATACATACACCCTGTTGTTTTCATAGTTGAGAGCTTTTAGCTTCATGTACATATGCAGCACTTTTTTAATGTTTACCATTCATGCCAGCAATTGTCCCACAAAAAGATAAATGTATTTGAAAGATACATTATTTAAAGCTTTATGCATGTGTAATAGGCAGACAAGAAAGAATGCAAAGATTGCATAGACAAGCATCTGTTTAATTGAGCTATTCTTGTATTAAAGTAACAGAAGCCTCCAAGTTAATAATAGGCTATTTCCAACTGGTAGGGGTGTCACATCATCAAAGTCGAAGACAAAGAGCTACATCAGTCTGACCAATTCAAGTAATTATAAACATAGGTTACGTCAAAAGATGTCAGAGGGTTACATAAGGACATTAAAAGATTAAGTGACAGCAGTAAAGTTGCAAATCTACTGTAGCAAACTAAGACTGCACTGTTTCTATGACTTTATTAAATATGAGGCATGGTTGCTTAGCTTTATTACCCAAAAAAGCATCTGGAAATAAAGGATTTTAAAGGAAATTTTGTTCGGCACAGAATCCATGTGATTTCCTGGGAACATCAGCCTTGAAAGTGTACAATTTATAAGACAAACAGTGTGAAGGCGGAACAGTATCAATCCAAATTTATTTAGTTGATAATAGATTTAATGCTTGTATGAGTCATCCTCATTGTCCCTGGTGAATGTGAATGACACTGCGCAGATTGCATGAACACTGATGTGGCCTTGAGTAACCCAAAGCACTGACTCCACTCATGCATTAAAACAGTTAATTTGCTGAAGGAAATTGAACTAAATTGCTAAAATGTTGCCTTCTGTACACATGTCAAACACTCTAAGCCTGACCTATCCATGACACTAATGAGGAATTACACTCAGTAGCCACTTTATTAGTTGGTATCACAAACAGTGTGCTTTTCTTAAAAGCCAGATTGTGGCTGCAAGTCAATATAAAAGCATGGGGACATGAAAGAGGTTTGTTGCTACAATTGGCAGGGCAGTGCAGGATCAAAGGATCAAAGCAACTTTGCCTGTGGCATGACTGTTGGTGCCACATGTGGTAGTTCCAGCATCTAAAAACCAGCTAAGTTCCAGGAATTGTCACACAGTAAACCATCAGCACAGTTTTCAAAGGAAATAGTGTGATAAGCAAGAAACATCTAGAGCAGTTCTTCAGCTAATTAAATCTTGTAAATGAGAAAGTTTAGAGGAGAATGACCACATCCATTGAAGCTATTGTGAAGTCCACAAGAACATGAGTTCCAGTTCTTTAACGCAGTGATATTCAGAAGGGCACAAAGAGTAAAACCATTTCAGATAACTATGTGAAGCCAGGTTATCACTTTGCTAGGCTATTTAAATGTAATTATTTAATTCCATAATTAATCACATATTGCAGTGAACTCCACTGACATTTGATGACAACATTTTGTACATTCTGTACTTTAGACTTGTTGTCATTTGTCTAAATACTAAAAAATGCAAAGTTTTTTCAACTGAAATATTATGTCTGAATATTACATAGAATGTGTAATTAACAATGCAATAATAAGAATATGCACAATAAAATTGAAATACAGTGAAAAATGTAACCATTACCACACTTGTTACAAACATGCCAGACATAGTAGTCTCCAGCATAAGAGTTTCCCATAAAGACTAGAAAACCTTCTGATGTTGTATTATGAAGGTGGATGGAACAGATAGAATATGTTTATTATATTTTTTGATATCACCAATGGCATCTAGCAAACATGCTAGCAAGACAGACTCTAAATAGGAATACAGTAAAAGTCTTGGGAAGTCTGGGAAACTTAATTCAAATGATAAGCAATATTTTTATGAAATATAATAACAGAGGAGACAGTGGTGGCCTACTGATTAGGACATTGTGCTCGGGACCTGGAGGTTGTAGATTCAAGTCCCGGCCCGGGCACTACTGAGGTACCCTTGAGCAAGGTACTGTCCCACTACACTGCTTCATGTCTTGGAAGTCGCTTTGGATAAAAGCGTCAGCTAAATGAATGTATGTAAATGTAAATGTATCATGGTAAGACCTGTAGAACTTGTCAAGGCCTTCAGATGTAAGACATTTCAGGCAGAAAACTACCAACGAGAATCAGTGAGGAACTATGTGAACTAAATACAAAATTAAAAGTGCAGTTTTGTGAGGTCCGTCTGGTTCTGTTTCCCTATGTCACATGTCACGTCCATGTTGTCCTGTCAATGTTTTGGTAGCCATGTGTTTGTTTGTGTTAGCCATGCCCTAGCCCGGCCTCACACCTGGTCCTTGTTCCCAGTCACTCCCCATGCCAGGTGTCCTTCGTTTGTGTGCATTATTTAACCCCTGCGTTTGCCTCTGTCGTCGTCAGTTCTCGTTATGTGTTGTCTGTTGTAAACGGTTGTGTTTTTTCCCGTGTTGTAATGACACTCACAGCTGGTTGAAACTGGCTTGTTACGTGGCAAACACAGTATTTTTGAACTGGTATATAGTCTTTGACTGATCATCATTTAAGGTGCTCAAAGACCTTTAATGCAAATTGAAGCTCTGTGCTCCTAATTTTCTGCCTAACCTTGTCTTTGGGAGCTCCTCCATATAGGGGAGAAAACTTTTTTCAGAAGACTTTATTTATTTTACTTTGAATGGAATACTCTCACTTTTAAATAAAACCTTTAAAAATTAAAGAAACATCGACACTCATTAAAATCAGAACCAACCAGTAACTGTGAGAAACCATGTGAATTCATCAAAACAGCGTTCTTTCCCCATGAGGTGTATCGAAATGTATTCCAAAATGTATTTCTTTTTAATTGTAACATTTTTTGGCTAGAATTTCCAGTAGATGTAGTCTTGCAGCTAGTGGTCTTTTGACACTGGTCAAGTCACATTTTATTAGATTTTTTTTCCCAAAATGCATGTCCCACTTGAGAAGATTAGTCTATAATCTCTTTTCAATCACTTTCAATGCACTGATCAAAACAAATTTTTAATAAAACACCCTGAATTTTTTTATTAATTAACTGATATATAATTCATTATAATTCATATATATATTTTGCAGTAGGACCCGGTTTCTGTAAAGCTGCTTTGTGACAATGTCAGTTGTAAAAAGCGCTATAGAAATAAATAAACCTATATGCTGATTGTCTGTTGCCTGCTACAGTCTGTAAGAAGCCATTCAAATAACAATTTAATTGGACTTGAACTGCACATATGACAATTCATTTTTCTCTGAAATGAAATATTGTAGAAAACAATGAGGCATCTATAGCTAAACCACTGACACAGCCTAGTTGCTGCTCCATTCAGATTCTACCACTAGCAGCCTGAGGTATTACCATCCAAAATAAATGTCACCACCTGCTTCCTTGCTGCACACACACACACATCGTTAAGATTCCGCCATATTAGCCTTATCTCTACTGGCCTAAACTGCTGCCCACGCCTTCTAATTACATTCATTAACAAGGCCTCTGCCAGCGCACTCGGCCGATAGCAGTGAGCACAGTGGGGTTTGTGCATGCTAATAAACGGAGCTATGCTAATGGAGTGTTTGTTTGCCTCTTCTTCCTAAAGGCTGCATACTAATCGTACAGGTGCAGAGTGGCACAACCAGGGCCTTCGTCAGACTGAGAGCCTCCATTACATTGCCTTGAATTTTGGAGTGAGGGGGACTAAACCCGGCACAGAAAGTTATACGTTCACCTAATTGAAGCTTGACTGCCCTGAATGCAGAAACCCATGACAGATGACATTTGAACAGCACATTGCTTCGTTTCACCTGAACGTGTAGCATGGCAGAACAAGCCGGCAACACTCCAAATGAAAGGCGTAATTGCCCTCCAATGTGTTGTACTCCACTCACCCTGGCATGGAATGTAAAGCTGTCAACTGAGGGCACTATAGCATATCAATGGTCAGGAAATTTTAGATACAGGGTTCTGTTTCAGGTATAAACATAGTTCAGTGGTATGACTGTGGTATATTGCTAATGTAGTCAGTCATAAGCTCTTTCATTTTTGGTGCAATTGGTTCTAATTATTTTAGCAAAATTGAAGAGAGTGGCATTCAAAATATTATATATCACATTAGCAATTTACCCTGTTTTAGTTCCAAATTGTAATTATGTTTTTGCTCAAATGACCCACTCTTAGCATAGATGCAAGGCCAAAACAGTATGTTCTGATCTCAAAGAAAGCTTTTAGCTATAGCAATACAACTTTTGGAAATACCTATATCAGTGCATTATGCAGCATGAACACACTGGGCTTTTAAAGTAAGTGAGTGATGATTTGTCATTGTGAACACTACACAGCACAGCACACAGTGCACCACAACAAAATGTGACCTCTGAATTTAACCCAGCAGTGGGCAGCTGATGTGGGCAGCCCCCGGGGAGCAGTGCTTAGGAATAGTACCTTGCTAACGGGTACCTTAGTGGTACTTGTACTGATCTAGGATTTGAACCAGCGACTTTCATGTCACAGGGGAAATTTCCTAACCATTACACAACCACTGCCCCTATATTTTTTTCTTTTTTTTTTTTAAACTGAGCACACTGAGTTTCTGCATGAATAATCTGCCACACCCACACATGTTAGTGTTATCTTGGGCCTTACTTTCACATTTGCAACCAAGATGCTCCTTAAGACCATGAGCATTGAAGAGATCTATTGGGGTCAAGAGAGACCCTTTACAGGGCTTAGGCACTTTCCCTGTATGGCTATACCCAAAATACTAACCTAATCCGAAAAAATAAAAATAAAATGATAAGATGCACGGTATGATATCAGAATCATGCCAGTATTGGCAGATAAGTAATTTCTGTTTCACTGCACATTTAAAGTTTCTGACTTGTATCTGTATCCGATGCAAATTTTTATCATCCATCTCAGTTATAATCCAGGCTACTCACAAGATCAGATGAACGTTTATGATGTTTATTCTCATTAATCATCAAGTACACTCATGTTCAGCAGTTACATCATTCTTTTGTTATGATTTTTGCAGTGGTAGAAATGTTTACATTTATAGGCTCGTAACAACAAAGTTACAGAGGATGGTCAAAAGGCTGTATTTTTTTGTTTTATTTCCCTTCTCTATTTCAGACTGATGACTGCTGATGCATATTGAGCAGAATGTTTGCTAGGCTCCAGAAATGTTACTGCATTTTAAAATATAGGTTTCATATCTCTACGCTGCAAATTCAGGTGGAATCATGTTTGCGTATGGTTCTTGTGTTGATAATTGTATACAGATATACAGTAATAAACTGGACCTATTTGGCTGCCAAATGGCTTAGAGAAGGCCTTAGAGTGGCTGGGTTGGGATGCTAAGCATGTTTAGGCCTGGCTAGTCCTTGGGTGGGGGACCAAGTGTGATCAGCTTTGCGGGCAGTGGTGGTCTAGTGGCTAGGCTGCTGCCATTGGGACCTGAAGATCGCAGGTTTGAGTCCCAGCCCAGGCACTACTGAGGTTCCTTTCAGCAAGGTACCATCCTGTTACAACTACACCTTATGTGCTCTTGATAGCTGCCCGCTGCTCCATGTGTGCACGTATGATGGGTTAAATGCAGAGGTCACATTTCGCTTTGGAGCTTGAGCGTGTTCATAATGACAAATATTCACTTTACTTAAACAAAGTTTATTCACTTCTAAACCGTATATCATATCTTATCTTTATATCAAAGACCACTGGTTTTGCTAAATAAATCAATAGAACATTTCTCCACACACATTTTGCTATACATTGAGTTTACATAATAATTTAACTGTTTTACACAATCTCATTAATTCATTGTACGAAAAAAAGAAAAGCTAAATACATGCAATAGGCACAAGCTTTACCCCAGCTATTTTCATCACATCTGCTGCCTAGTCTTAACAAAAACAAGTAACTTAAAAAAACCAAAACAATCATCTTGCAACCTCAAGTTCAAAGTTTAGCACTTGTATTCATTGCATCTTGCCTTGGAAGATAAAGTTTATCTCATGTGTATTCATATGCCAGGAGAGGGAAGACTGAGGGAGGGGAGAAAATAAGATAAGCGGTAAGCAAAAAAAAAAAAAAAAAGAAGAGAGACAGTGATTGCTGTGATAGTCAAAATGACAAACTTGGAAGTTTGAGGTGCTCAGTGGGTGATTTACTGAAAGTCACTAGGGCTTCATTAGGTGGTTTTTATGGGATATGCCGCACTGGAAATGCCCAGGCTGCAGGTTTTTGGTGGGCTAATGTAACAGCAGAAAGCTTCCAGCAAACTTCATTCACTGAATCTTATTTGTGATTAAAACTTCTTTTTTGTCATCTGCTGGCTTAACTAACAAATGCAGAGCTGAATTTTGTCCCTTCAGTAAAGTCAGATTACTGCAGAGCTTAAAGTATACACAAGTACACTTCAAGTATAAATATTCATTTGTTGATTATTGTTATATTAAACATTTTTTTCCCAATGTAGTCACTGAGAATTCCACCACCTAGCTAGCTTTTATTTGATGCTCCCAAGCTTCGAAGCTCAGTACACACTTGGTCCAAGTGTAATGATGTGTTGCTGCATCTTTTCAAACTTCTGTGAAAGCAACGTCACTGGACAGCTCAGCACAATTACAGAAAAATGCAAACTGCCATATCTTTTACATCACAGTTTAGTGATGGAGAGAGCCCATCCAGAAAACCCATTTCTCTTCAACATTTTATCTTAGATTATACTCTATTTAAAAGTGCCACAAAGGGTTCTTTGAGCAATCCACAGAGGATCCATTTTAGTTTCCTGAAGAACAGTGTTCATATATTCGATGTCTTCGCACTCACCCACTCACCCATATCATTTAATTTTTTTTACAGCACTACCAAGTAAAAGGTTCCCTAAGGAACAAAAAATTGGTTTTTGGATGGCTTAAAAAAAAACACTGTTTGACATCTTTATTTTTATTTGAGGATCACTATATCAGTAGCGCAAGCTAACAATATTATTTTTGCACTGAGATGATGATCAGAAACTTTGGCTCTTAATTGCATGTGAGTTAATGATGTGAAGGAATTTATCTGTGAGATTCAGTTATTAGAGTGTTTGCAAAAAGCTAGTAAGATGGATAGATAGATTAAAACTTTATTAATCCCTTGGGAAAATTCCTTTGGGAAATTAAGTTTTCAAGCAACAGTACACTGGCATAGTAGTAAAAGAGTTCTAAATGAAAAGGAATAAATAAATGAAATATAAATTAATAAATAAAAAAGAGAAATTAATAAAGGACAAAAATAAGAAATATAGAATATATAAGAAAAAATAAGAAAGGCTAAGTGTAAGTCCCCCTCCTGCCCCCCAGCGAGAAGTTGAACAGTTTGATGGCATGTGAGACAAAGGAGTTTTTAAGTTTGCTGGTACGGGACTTAGGGAGAAGCATCCTGTCACTCAGCAGACTCCTCTGGATGCTTATGACAGTGTGCAGAGTGATAGTGCCTGACATTGTCAGTAACAGCAAGGAGTTTGTTTAAGGCCTCTTGTCTGCCACTGTCACCAAAGTATCCAGCTTCATGCCGACCACAGAGCCGGCCCTCCTGATCAGTTTTGCCAACCTGGCTAAGTACCAGTGTGGGAGTCTGAGATGGTAGGAATCATGACATTCTCAACTGCCTTTGACTATGTAGCCAAATTTTAAAATGTGGATTTTTAAAACCATCAGTTAATTTATTTGGGATTCTTGGTGAAGTCCATGCACTTAAAACAACAGAAGAAGAAATTCTACCTTTAAAAGGCTATGGGCATTTTCATGTTTCAAAAGAAAAGGAAAAAAGAAAAACTCAGCTGCTAAACTTGATTAGTTCCAATGGACAGCAAAGACTTTTTGGTGGGACAGGAAATAAAAGCATTGGGCTGTTATAGTTGTAACAACCACTTTCTCCTTAGGTGGTTGCTCGCCATTTTTATCCGCTGTAAAAACGTTAATCTTTTTTAACTGCTCATTGCAGTGTTTTTGTACTCTATATTCCAT
The DNA here is from genome assembly GCA_037974385.1 of Arnoldichthys spilopterus. NCBI lineage: Eukaryota > Metazoa > Chordata > Actinopteri > Characiformes > Lepidarchidae > Arnoldichthys > Arnoldichthys spilopterus. The sequence continues at coordinate 15,278 of JBBPDA010125076.1, read as the reverse complement.
CACTAACCCATATGTTTCCCTCTGTCAGTGAAGTGACATTGCTAGCTATGTAGCAGCAAATCTAATCATCACATAAATGCATTGCCAACAATGCTGTCTCTCTTCAGTTATCATTTACACTGCTTAGTGTAACTCTCGCCCTGCACAACGGAGATCTGTTTTCTGTTTCCTGTCCATATAAAATCAAGGACGATGACTACTCTTACCTATAAATAAGAGCACCTGTGCGAGGGTTGTGTTTTTGTAATGTTGGTGGGTATCACATGATCACTTTAACATACAGATTATGGAAATGGAAAAGAAAAACTGTCAAATTCTAGTGCCTTAAATAAGCAAAGATAATGTGGTTAAAAGAGTTTTGGATAATTTAGCAATGTTTATCATGTCATCTATGTTTCGCTTGTTGCCTGCAGATTTATTTATATCGTTTTTATTCAGTCAGTTTGTTCTGTACTGTCCACGCGCCCAGTAGCTAATACATACAACTGACTATAATGAATGGGCACCACTTTCCAGAACGCATTGCTATGGCTGCCTAGAGATGGCACCAATCCAATGCTCTGCTCTGTATAAGTGTTGCATCAAAACCAGCAGGATCAGTAATATGAAGTGGAAAATAGCAACTTGGATGCTAACAATAATATAAGAGCTAAGCAATATACTAGAATTACTCTTATATTATTGTTAGCATCCAAGTTGCTATGTTCCACTTAATATTATTTTTCTTTATGTTGCACTACAAGCGGTTCTGTCATATTTCAGGGTAGAGTTTGGTAGGGTTAATTGTTTTTCTTTTTCTTTTTAATAATTACTCTTAGAACTCTTGTGGGGTCCTTTTGGGCACCCAATAATAAGCTGTCATGCTAATGTTCTAAGAGATAGTCTCCCTTTCTCTTTCTCCCTTCTTGTGTCCCCAGCAGACAGGACTCAAGTGGATCTTGTGTGGCCATTTGCTGGATTTTACCCTCTAATAGTCTTGAGTTTCACTCCCCTGGCTTCTGTGGACTGTGACAGCAGGCAATACTTTCCTGGTTCCTCTAGCAAGCACACCGGCTGCACTGGTGAGGCTCGCATTTAGCTCTGTGGGCTTCTGGGGTGCAGTCGGTTGTGGTTCGCGAGGTCTACATATGTTCCTTGCAGGCTCCCGTGTGCTGTGGGCCATGGCGCAGGAGACATGCATTCTGTTGTTAACATTTTGTTTTGTGCATGCTCTCGCGGCCCAAACCCACAGCACTCAGAGCAGGCCCTATGCTAACACCTAGCGGACTTTGCTAATTGTACACATTAGCAACCACCATGGCATGTTTACATCTGATGTCAGCAGGATGTACGCACGGTGCCCCCGCTGTCCCTTTTCTCCCCTGCAAATGGTCTCATTCTGGACATTACTGTCTATTCTCTCTTTAGGGTAGTAGAGAGTTTAAGTAGCTTTATCATGGCACTTTTGGATTGTCATTTTAAGTGAAGTACTTAAATTAAGTGCCTCAAAGTGTGGCAAGTCTTTTTTAAGTTCTCTAGAAAACAGTGTTGCTTCATACTCTCAGTAAATCCAAGGCAGCTGTTGTTCTGAAGGCCACTTAAGTGATCATGGGTCATACAATGAGATGATTTCCAAATAGTTATTTTATGAAAACATAGACACAATGTCTGTTTGAAACCACTCACTTTGATTTGAACCCAGAGATAACACCACTCCAATACCAGATATCAGGCTAACATCAGCAAAAAATGCTGGATCAGATATTGGTAGCCAAAAAAGTAATTCATTCAATCTAATCCTGTAAAATAGCACACACTCAAATAGTGTAAAGTGTTGTTGGCTGTGTATTTTATCTTTGGGGTAGTAGAGTATTCTAACATGATGGTCTACTTTTAGGTGCTCGTCTTAAGTGAACTGTTTCAATTAAAAAGAAAAAATGTGATTTTAAAGCTTATTGGTTCTTACATAAAATAAAGTATTTTGTATATATTTTGGTCCAAAGGCAGTTTAACATTGGAGTGCTGACATCACAGACAGCCAAAAGTCTGGGGTATATAATTATTCCTAAAATAGTGCTTTTATCAGTTGTTTGCCAACAATGGCAAAACTTCAAACACATTCAACATAATATTTTTAAATTATCATAAAGTTTTTAACAAACATTCTCAAAATGTTAAAAACATTTTGAAAGTTGCCCCAAAACTAGTGCACAGCACCAGATATGAGCAAGAACGTGTTGGAGCAAATTTACGATTAAGGAGCAAGAATGTGTAAATGTCAAGAACCAAGTTTTCCCAGTTTATCCTTTATATCAATACAGGCCATTTAATAAGCTGCTACTGAAACGTCTAGTGTTATTTGCCTTGGAGGCCAAGATAAATGAATTATCCCTTATATTATACATATTAAACATGTAATTTAATAAAGTGGCTGTAATGTATTCAGGGAAAGTGTACTTTACCCCTTGAAAAAAACATATTGTGGGGTATAATGCATTTACACACACCACACTCCAGAGTTATTATATAGAGTCAGACATTTCATGACAAATGCTTTCCTGCCAGTTTCCTATTGCCTCAAGCCTTTTTCCAGAAGTAGTCTTCACCATGTCTTCTCTGAAGTACTATGACAGCTCCATAAAGCAGATATTATCACCACTATAAGTGAAAATAGGAATATGCTACAGCTTAAGCAAAACCAGAGGTGAACCATGTCAATTCCAAAGCCATATCTCTGGTAAACCAGCAAGCTCTCAATTTCCTTATGCTTTCCTACGCTGTGCATTTATTTTTATGTACACATGTACAAAGCCCCAACCACAACTGCTGTCACTGCACCAGGTACCTTTCTGTTATGCTTTGTCTTGGAATTAAATTAGACTTAATGCCTGTTGTTAGAAGTAAAATTGCATGTAACCTTTTACAAGTACCATTTTACAATACTTAATGATAGGGTAATCACATTATCATTAAATTGGGGTATTGAAAACACCATTAGTGCTGCAAACATGGGTTACACTCCTATATGACTGAAGTCCTTGAATATCTGAATTAAATGTGATGGAGTGACCCCTTAAACTGAAAGGCCCTATTTGTAGGCCCATCACTGCTCTCAAATACATAACTCAAATATTATTTTAATTATAGTCACCAAATAATTTATAGTAGTTAATGAATAATTTATAACAGTTACTAAGTGTGCTTCCAGGAATCTGAGCTAAATCTGGAGATAAATTGATTCATTTATTTTTAATAAACATTATTAAACACAGCTGTGGAATGATAATATTTGCATAATCACATCTTCCTAATATAAAACAATGGTGTTCAAGAAATAAAAGACGAAAAAAAAAAAAAAAAATACAAAAAAAACCCAAAAAACAAAAGTTCTCATTCTCCAGTTCTTTGACTTTTTCATCAAGTATGTTTTTACTTTTGTGGTCTTTACATCTGTATCTAACACTTCACAAATAACTAGTTCTGGTAAAGAAAAAAAACATCTGCAACATTTTCCCAGCTGTTGTTTTGCACTCGGCTGTTCTGAAAAGTTCTTGGAAGGGTGCTTTTACCTGTATTCTTCTTGAGTGAAGACAGGAATGACGGAGGGCTGCAAGACGGTAATTTCCACCAGAGTCTTATTGAACTTCACTGGCTCCCCATCGTCATAAGCAATAACTGCAAGCTAGACAGGGATAAGGAAAATCAATTTAAGACAAAACCAGAGGGGTCAAGAAAAAATAATACAGGGAACAAGACAATTTTTCTGAGATGGAGGACTGTTTGGAAAAAGCTTACGCTTCCATGTCCTAATGACAGACTCGAGGCGAGTTACATACTCACATTGAATTTGGTGTTTGGCTCCTCATTGAGGTTGACCCTGGTGAGGACACTGCCTGTATCCTCATCCACTCCAAATATGCTGGCGCTGTAGGGGAACCGCTCCAGGTCTACACGATAGTGCACTCGACTGGCTGGGGTGCCCTGTTAGGGTAAAACACGGTTCAGTTCCTCCTTGTCTAGAATATGTCTGTCACAAAATCATGAACATTTTGCTTAGTATGAATACATTCTTCAAAACTCTGCACATCTTAAACTGATAATACAGAGTAGACATTTTGATAGAATAAATATTTTGGTATTTAAAAATGTCAACATAAATCATAAACGTCTGGCCAAGAACATGTATGTATTAATCTAGAAACAATTTCTTTCCCTGGTCCTAAAGGCACAGTGTCCTGCACATTTGAGTGTTTTCACTCCTCTCCACACACCTTTTCCAAATAATCAGCCCATTAGCAAGCTTTTACTGAGTTGAAATTGGTGAAATAAAGCAAAAAAAAAAAAAAAAACTCACTGAAACTGGCACTGACACTGACACTAAAAGTCTGACATAACTGACAGAACAATTAATTCGGAATTATACCAGCAAAACCTACAGGAAAATGCCAGGACATCCTTGGGTGACCCTCAAGAGAGTCTCAAGAGACAGTGGGTCATGCAGCAGAACAAAACAACGATAAGCACACAAGTTGTTCAAGAAGAATAAAGTTATTGTTTTAGAATGAATAGGTCCTGACCTTCACCCAATAGAAATGTTGTGGAAGAACTTTGTGGAAGATGTGCACCTCACGTGAGGAAACACATCCAGCATCCCAGAGATGAAGCTGTTGTTTAAGCAAGATTAATTTACAATTCTCAATAGATAAGCCACTTTTTCAAAATGTTTACACATCACAAGCATCTAGTCAACAGCATGCAGATATCTGGAGTAGAATAAATACAATGCAATAATAATAAATATGTTGCTGTTTTAAAACAGACATCCTAAGCGGCTAGCTAACAGCATGCAGATGTTTTGTCTAGAATAAATGCACTGTTGTACACCACAAACTTTTAGTTACTTGCATTGTGGTTAGACAATTGACTTGCATAATCACGCATAACTGCCAGGGCAAGAAAACCAAACTGAGACAGTGAGCATTCATAGCCTGAGTATGTGAGTTAAACTTGACATTCAGTACCTGATTTGCATTTGTTGTGTGTCACCCTGCTGTTTCTTACTGAGCTGCTGTGCTATGTTGGCCTGACACAGAACAACATGGGGTTGTAACCCCACTATGCCCCAGACAATATGGAGAGCAAAGTGCAGTGACAAAAGCCCTGGGCATAGCCACAAGTCTTCTTCATAGAAGTGTCAGCCTTATTGGAAGCTTTTGCAAAATGCATGAAATGACTCAAAGAATAATTATGAGACACTCAGGGTAAATAAAGAAGGCAGTAAGAGTGTGGTTATAATATACTCTCATCTTCCTTCCATCAATCTTTAAAAGGTAAATAAGCATATGTATATGTATAATGTATAAGTAATAATTCACAGAATCATTTATTTTCTGTGTCACTTATCCTAACCAGAGTCACAGACTCAAACATCGAATTCATAAGCTAAGATTTAAAGTAAAAAAAATGGAAAGCCTAGAGTTAGGAGGGAATGTATGTTTGGAATGTGATAGAATTGTCTTCTCAAACTAAAGTTACTGATCCTTTAGGGTACCATTACAGTGATGCAAGAGGTACCAGAAGTATCATATTTCCACATGAAGATTAGCGGCATCACCGACTGTCGCAAGCTATTTAACACCTTCTCTACCCTTCTGATCCTTCCAAGGTCTCCAAGCTTCTTCTCTTCAGCCACCAAACCACCTGCCCCCTTAACCCCATTCCTTCCCACGTTCTCCAGGCGATGTCACTTGCAATCATCCAGTCACTAACCCAGCTTGTAAACTCATCACTGACATCTGGAACATTCCCAGCAACATTCAAGAAAGCCAGGATATTACCACTAATTAAGAAGCACAACATGGACCCTTCCCAGGCGGCTACCTACAGACCGGTAGCTCTCTTACAATTCTTTCCAAAATCCTTGAACGTTTTGTTGATAACCAACTGTATACTTTTCTCTTACAGAACAACCTTCTGGATCAAAACCAATCTGGTTTTAAGCCTGGACACTCCACCGTAACAGGCCTGTTTAGTCTCTCTACCGATGGCGAGAGCTACCTATACATCATCAGTTTTTATACTGCTAGACTTATCTGCAGCATCCGATACAGTCAACCACCAACTGCTCCCCTCCACTCTCCCTAGTCTCTGCATTACTGGAAAGGCACACTGGTTCAGGTCCTCAAAGACAGATCCTATGAGGTATCCTGGAGAGGTGACATATCGGTGTTCCTCAGGGATTGGTGCTCAGCTCCCTCCTCTTTTCACTGTACACTACTTCACTGGGCCAGATCAGCAATTCACATGGCTTTTCTTACCACTGTTATGCCGATGACACTCAATTGTACCCCTCTTTCCTACCAGGTGACGACACCATCTCCTCCAGAATCACAGCATGCCTCACCAAAAGAACTTTGGCTACCCTGGTTGACCCAGGACATTCTTGCTGTGCTACTCACTGCACCACCAGTCTTACTTATTCAGTGTTGTATATTAGAATTATTATAAAACTGAAATTGGTTTTACTTTAGCATAAGTAAGGGCACATATATGAATAAAACATGCACTGATAGGCGAGATATTGGATGCTAGTATGAAGGAGAGGCTTGCAGGTACTTCGAAAATATGGAGTGTTAGCACCGATCGGACAGCCACCCAGCTAACTGAAGAAAAATTCATCATTTCCACATTGTAAGAAATGGAGCAGATCAGAACAAAAACAGTGTTGATTATTTGATGTCTTGATGCTACTTTGCATGTTTATCATGATTTCATCATACTTCCATTTATCTACACCGAGAGAAAAAAGAAAATACGAAGCTTGCATCACAGGCCATGATTGGTGACAACTCTTTGGATATAGTCAATTTATTAATTTGTCTCACACTTGTCTTCAAATCCTGGATGGTTGGCTGTTGTAAAATCTATTCCAGATGAACAAATCAAAGCTGACATTCCTTAAGATTATGGCACTTATGTTTATGTGAGCCTTTATGGGAATCAAGACAAATGGAGGATCAGAAAACCTAATTAATAAATGTTCTTCCCTAAAAAAGAAGAAGACACTGACAAACATGTCCTTTATCAATAAAGTACACTAAATTTTAATTGAAGCTTTAACAGTTGCACTTTACTTGAAGAGGCAACACAAGTCAGTCACGTTGTTTTTATTTCAAAGTTACCTTTGTAATTTTTGTTTTTATTATTTGTAGTTTATTTGTACTTATATACACAAGAAAAACAAAATGATTATATATTTAAAATGTATTTTTAAAATATTCACATACTATATTAAATAATACATTATAATTATTACAATATTTGTAAAGGACAAAAAACAATACTTTTAAATAAATACAAGCTGCAACATAAGCTGCAAAAATAAAAATAAAAATGCTTAGCAAATCACACCTAATGTCATTATAAAAGACTCTTCCATTGGCTGGCAAGATATTATGTCCCAACATTGCAACATAATACAATGTTTACAATGGTTTGAATGGCTGAAATTGAATTATAATGCTGCAAGAATCTAATTATTTCTTGCTGTACTTCTGTAGGTTTAATTTATAAAATCCTGACTTATGGTTATGATCACATACTTTGTTTATACACAGAACATAGTGAAAAGGCATTAATTCTGTAAATTTGAAGTTGTTTTATGCACTGGAAGTCTTTTAAATAATACAACCAAAAGTGCCAGATGTAACACATTTCCCCTCACTGTAAACATGTCTAGTGTTAGTAGCGCCCAATGTACATTTATCAAACTGCCTTGATTCTTAAGATTTGTCAAAAAACTAACATCCATGCTCATACAGGATCTGAGCATTTAATCCTTAGAAGCCTAGAATTACTATTTGTTTTGTGCCCAATTTAAGGATGCAAATACATAATTACATAATAGATAACATGGAAACATGACAATAATGTAAAGGTTGTTTTACTTCTTTCCAAAGCTAAACCTGTGTATAATAAAAAAAACAATTATCCCTTAATAAAATAGCTAATTTCTCACCACCAAAGTGGTTGACTGTTTGCATGTTCAACAGAACTTTTCCTCTTGTTTAAATAGGCTACAAGAAAGATAATGTGTGCCAAATCAAACCATGCTTTGACATTTGTGTACTTGCTTACTGATGATAAATGTGACACATGACAAGGTTACACATGACCTTTATATCTGCACTTAGCCTCTCCTCCACAAAACCCTCTTCCACCCATTTCAAATGCTCTTTCAGGTTGGGAACTTGACTTAAACCCTGCTGTGTGGGGGCCCCCTGACATGACTGGTGCAGGAAAAAAGAAGCTAAAATGTTTAAACATGGTGCACACACTTCTAAAACCACACAAACAGACTGACTGACTGACTGACTGACAGACTGCTCTGCCATCTACTGTAGATGGCCTGAACAACATGCAAAGCATGACCCCTGGGTCCACATATGTATGTGGAACAGCAAACCTCTGTGCATCTATATGATTCAGCAGGTCCCACTACACAGTATAATGACTATACAGCCACACACAGAACATCTGCTCCACTATCTACTGCAGAATGCCTGAACCAACAGGGCACGTGGAAATGAGCACAAACACAAACATAGATTAGCTCATGCACACCCGTACATGGACAGGGGTACAGAAAAAATATCACACAAATACAAACACAAGAAAACAAACATTAACAAATGAACTTGCCCTGATAAGTATCAAACAAGTAGGACAAAAGGCCTTTTAGTGGACACTCATCTCCTGGAAAACAGATCAACACACACAGGATACAACACCCATAATTAAAACATTTCATGACCCAGTCACTAATCTACACAAATTAGTCCCACAAAAAGTGGGAATGTATTTCTGTCTGGGGAAAAAGACTGCTTCATAGTATTTTCCTGAATGACTACTAGCTAGCTGTTTATAGGATTGTGCTAATTGCATATCACACTGAAAACATTATTAGTCAAAATGGAAAATTAAGTAAAAAAAGTAATTAAACTCCTGATACTGAAAGCCCAGCCAACTTATTACCTCACCTTCATTACAGAATGTGATTTTCAACTGAAAATAATACATCTCAGAATAAATAATAGAACAGACCTTATTAAGAGCCTTATTAAAAGTCACTAAAAGGGTCACCACTGAACATGGTTAATTTTCTGTGCCACTCTAACAACTTTTCTTGACTTTGTGACCTCTGTTCAAAGTCGTTGACCTCTAAATAAGTGTCATTTTACTATCAGGTAGCTGAAACCATGCATATAGTGTCTAAGCTATTGAATCCAGACAACACAGCACAGGTCCACTCTGATAGCAGTCGCTCAAATTGATAAAGAGATGAGGTTTATTTGCCTGCACTTGTGTCAGCAGATCACCAGTCAGTATCATACACATACATATAGTGTGTGGCCTGCTGACTAAGCTATCATTAGCTAAGCAAACAAGCTATGGCTCCAAATACCAGAGCAGGTTTAATTTAGGCTTTCTGGAACTCCAACTCCACTAATTTGTTATTTTCAATAACAATAATATGTTTCAACACACCCAGCTGAGAAACACCAGTTTAATGTAACTGAAGAATGTGTAAAGGACATCAGACAGTGGATGCTTTTAAACATCCAACTCTTCAATTCTAATAAGACAACGAGAAACACTCGTAATAGGACGTTTTGCAGCTCAGAGTAAGCTGTCCAGTCACACAGTAAATCTGGAGGGCCATTCTGTTTTATTTTGCACAGCAGTGAAAGACCTTGGTGTAATCATTTACCTCACTCTTTCATTTGAAGCCCATGTAGATACTATTACTAGATTGCCTTCTTTCATCTTAGAAATAGTACTAAGATAAGAAATATTACATAATGCAGAAAAACTTGTTCATGCCTTTGTTACCTCTCGGTTAGATTATTGTAATGCTTTATTGACTGGATGTTCAAATAGCTGCATAAACAAGCTCCAGTTTGTCCAGGATGCAGCAGCAAGACTTCTTACTAGAATCTTACTACTTATGCACTCTAAAATCACCACACCTCAACTTGGGGCAGTAGTGGTGCAATGGGTAAGGAGTTTTGTGAAGATGTAAAGACTGATGGCTCAAATGCAAGACTGGTACAAGTACCACTGAGGTACGTGTGAGCAAGGTACCATCCCCAAGCACTGCTTGCAAAGGTCACATTTCGTTGTGGTGCAGTATGTGCTGTGGTGTGTTCACAATGACAAAAAATGACTAAACAATTTCTCTCAATCCATGAACTGATTTTATCAGTCTGATTGGAAACAACAGATTGTTAAGATACCAATGCTAGTAGGAAACAGTGGCATCTATACACACAAAAATGCTGTTAGATTCATTGCACCAGAAAGCATTTAGCCTTTAGTCTTGTTTATGAAGATATCCCTGAATTCTATTGGTTAAACCCATATAGAGTTTCCACACAATGTACTTTGGCCTTTGTGTTTAGCAGAGGTACTGATTTATTTTGGACTGACCTCAAATAGTTAAGTGCTTCCCACAATGTACTAAAGACACTAAATGTTTCTTGGTTCCATAAACCAGGCTGCCTAAACATAAATCTTCAGGGCTTTAAGAATAAACAATACATTCTTGAAGTAAGCTTGGGCAGTGGTGGTGTAAAGGTTAGGGAGTTTTACCTGTAACCTGAAGGTCATCAGTTCAAAACCCAGACCAGTACAAGTACCACTGAGGTACCCATGAGCAAGGTACATGGATAGGGTAAATGCAGAGGTGACATTCTGTTGTGGTGCACCAGAATGACACATACTCACTCACTTATAGTACTGAACATCAAAAATTTAATATAGAAACTGATGTGACGACAGAGGGGGCAGTTACAGGCATTGTGTGCTAGCACTAGGTATAAGCACTTTCACATTGCACAAGTGCCCTTGAGCAAACTACTTAGCTTCAAGTCGCTCCTCGAGTGCTAAAACAAGGAATTACAACCACCCCCAGGCATAGATTCTAAAGGAGAACATTAGCTCAGCACACTTTCCCTGTAGCAAAATAGAGGTTAAAAATTCATAAACAGGTCATGTCTAGGGCTACTTTCCCAGGGAATGGCCCTTTGCAAAGTGGTGTGAAAGCTGTTCGACAGCACACTGGCCAGTTTGTATTAGTGAAATTGAAGGCATTTTAAGACATCCTGGTGTTTCACTGATGCCTTTCAGAAGGTTTACCATATCTAGGGGATTATCTCACAGTAGCTCATGGAATCCGGGGACTGACTTTGTGAGAAACACAGAGTAAGAATATATCATCTTATCAGAGAGACACTAGAATTTCCCAGTTCTTTTGCTTTTTTTAACAATTAGTTTCCATGTTGTTTCCAATTGACCTTTCTTATGTCCAATCAAAATGGCGGCAGTTCTTTGGGAGTGGGATGGATGGATGGGGAGCATAAAATAATTTCACCTGCTACTATTGCAACATCTTTGGGCATTCTTGGAACAGAACGTCAATTTCCAATTTTAGCTAAAAGATACCTTATAGAAGATAAAAAATAACAATAGGTTTTTATTTAATATCATAGCAAATTTTGCTAGAAATAAGGCTGCTCATTTCACTAATTTCTTCCTCAAATTTATTAGCTTGCTTACTAGATCCACTACATATGCACTTTTTAAAACAAATACTACCCATAGCAATAGAAGCTCTTTTGAGAATAATAAATCCTTCCGTTAGTATCAGGTATGTACCTGAATCCTTAAAACTAGCATTTGTCAAATCGCTGGACCTCAACCCCTGCCAGCTTTCTAGCTATGGGCCAATATCAAACCTCCCTTTTATTTCAGAAACTCTAGAAAAGGCTGTAGCATGGCAGCCTGCTCATTTAAACACAGGAACAACATTCACAAAATGTTCCAGTCAAGGTTTACACCTCATCATATTACAGAAACTGCACTGGTAAAGGTAAAAAATTACCTTCTACTTGCTACTGATCAGGGCTGTGTCTCTTTACTTGCTCGATCATTACTTACTCTGCTCAACCTTAGCTTTTGATACTAATGATCACGCCATCCTCCTTGACAGACTAGAAAATGTTGGTTGAATTAAGGGTATTGCCCTTTCCTGGTTTAGATCTTAGCTGACTAATCGCTATTAGCTTGTCAATATATATAGTGACCCCTCTAAATGTACCAATATCAAGTTTGGTGTTCCACAAGGCTCAGTTTTAGGCCCACTTCTGTTTTCCATAGATATGCTACATCTGGGTAATATAGTTAACTCACACTCCTATGCAGATGACACACGGGTACATGTTTCAGCAAAGCCAGATAAGAAACACTAGCTAAATGTAATAATGGAATGTGTAAAGGACACTAGACAGTGCACGCTTCTAAACATCTAAACAAGTTTGTCAAGTAGCTATATGGCCTTATATGTGCCTTATATATAAAAAAAAACAACTGACAGTCAGTAACTAACATCTGTGACTAAATGCTCCAGTTCAAGATAACAATTCTCCCCCTGATGCTCAGAGCTGCCGAAGAGGTTAAAAACAACACACCTGTCATGAAGCTGCACCATCATCACCATCTATGTGACATTACAACTGTCTTATACTATTAAATTAACAGCATCTGAATTCAGATCAGAACAATTGGTCTATTTTTAAGTTTTACACTGGAGTTAAGAGGCTAGCTAGATTAATGCCAGCATCATAAAAGGTATGCGTATGAGGTTTTTGACGCTGTATGACTTACTGTAATCTAAAAAAACAGCCCTAAACTACACACAAGATTCAGGCTTCTACATGCTGCAGCTACTGTTTTGAGCTATGCAGCAGTTCTTCTGTCTATTGTTATAAACAACAGTATGTCATATAGTGTCAGAAACCATATAAGCATACATTAGACCAGTGGCAGTGGCAGTGGTGGCCTAGTTTAGTGAGCTATAAGCTTCCCTTATTTGTTAGGTGTATTAGCCTTGTAGAGTTAAAAACAGCGTTAAAAAATGATGAGCTCAGTCCCATCACTGGTCACAGCTGAGGTCTGCTGTTCCATTTAGTTGATGGTCAACCTTGTCTTGTGATGAAGTATGGGATGCCACAAATCAGCTTGAGGGGCCTATTGAGCATGAAAGGTGAGGGCATGATGACATTGCATCCGCATGCTGAGTTGTATGTGCATGTGTTTGTGTGTGTATATGTGCTCTGGTATTCATCACCTTATGGGGACATGAATCTGTATACAGTCACGTCATGGGGACCAATTTCTTAGGGGACCAAAAAGTAGGTCCCCAAAAGGGAAACTTATTTAAACAACTAAAAAAGGTGTTCTGAAGGTGCCTGTGAAGTTTTTAGCTTTGGCCCATACCACATGTTTACCGGTAGATGTGTGTGTGTGTGTGTGTGTGTGTCATGTGCTCACTAGCGCCCCCTTATATTTTCTTGCGGGGACTGCAAGCACTGTTCTGCTCACACACTTTTGCCATATATGGGTGGATTCCGCCCACTTCCTGGTCCCCTAAAGACTGATTTCTGGAGCATTAACACATTTTCAGTACTAAATGTGGAAATCAGCATTTTTGGACAAGAATGAAGACTATTTGGAGGAGATGGCAACTAAGGGGCTGAGAACTTCTACAGAGGACTAAAAGTGAAACACAAGGTAAGCACATTTGTATGATAAAACAATATAACCAGTTTTTAACCCTCAAATGAGTTTTATATATATATATATATATATATATGTAGTCACGTTTTACATCACAGTAGCTCTTCTGTTGGATCAGAACAGACAGTCTAGCCTTCACTCTCCACATGCATAAGTGAGCCTTGGGTGCCCATGACTTTTTTGCCAGTTAACCAGTTGTCTTTCCTTGGATCACTTTTGGTAGGTACTAACTACTAGACACCTGGAACACTCCACAAGACCTGCCATTTTGGAAATGCTCTCTACACCATCTAACCATTACAAAAAGACCTTTGTCAACGTGACACAGATCCTGTTTCCTGTCCATTGACTTTAATATCTGACTGTTCACCTGCTGCCTAATATATTCCACCCCTGACAGGTGCCAATGTAATAAAATAACTAGATAGTAAATGTTCACTTTATCTGCCAGTGGTCTAAATGTTATTGCACACCTAGCCATGCAGCCAGGTTTACAAGAAAAAAAAGAAGAGGATCTTTCTGAAAAGCTTAATACATTTATGCTCTGTCAATTAGTTTGTGAGTTTACTCCTCTCCTAGATGTTCCACAATCAACTGTAAATGATATTATTGCAAAGTGGAAGCATTTAGGAACAACAGAAAATCAGCCAGTGGATAAAGAGGCCCAAACTTCATCTGGCATTAACCTCAGAGATTCATTGAATGGGTTTCTATAGCTGAGAAATTGCATGAATGTCTTGCAAACAAAATGCCAAGTGTTGGATGGAGTAGGTTAAAGCACGCTGCTGCTGGACTCTGGAGCAGAGGAAACATTTTGTGTGGAGTGATGATTCACGCTTCTCTGTCTGGGAGTCTAATGGCCGAGTCTGGGTTTGCAGATGACAGAAGAACATTTTCTGTCTGTCCCACACAAAGCCTTGACCTCAACCCCACTGAAGGACCTTTGGGAAGAACTAGAACGAAAACTGAGCCAGGCCTTCTCATCCAACATCTAGCAACTCTCAAATTGCATAAATGGGCAAAAATCCCCACAGACACTCTCCAAAATCTTATGGAAAGTGTTCACAGAAGAGTGGAGGCTGTTATAGCAGCAAAGGGGAGATCAACTCCATATTTATGTCTCAGGATTTAAAATAGGCTGCCATAAAGATTCATGTAGGTATAATGGTCAAATTATGGTATTGCAGATAATGATCCCAATACTCTTGTCCTTACAGTGTGTATATGTAACCCTTGGTTATCGTCCTTTTGTAGACCACTGCTGCTCTGGGACAGACTCACTCAGACACAGGGATTCGCTTTCTGGAACAGATTTTAAATATATATTTTCACTTGCAAAAGACAGCTGCAGACTTCATCACCTGAATACATGAGTATAAAAAAATAGAAATATATATATATATATCCTTTTTCCGAAGAAATATGTGTGTAATATGGCTGTTACCACGAGGCGCTATGCAGAAGGCACTCCCACACACGCTAGCGTGCGCGTGCGCCAACGTGGTCAGAGTAGCACTCTGAAACCTATGCTTATAGTGTAAAACTACACACTGTCTACTCAATACAGGTTACTTTAGACATAAAAATGCCATATAGATCGATTTTACACATAAAGAGCGAAAACTTTATATCGAAATAATGAAATAAAACAGAGACTCCGTGAC
>JBBPDA010125063.1:0-25071 GCA_037974385.1 Arnoldichthys spilopterus | reverse complement strand
ATATATATATAATGATATTGGATTCAGTCATGAACCAGTAAAACAACCGCTCTTAATTTTTATCTCCTGCCACAAAAATACATCCCACACACCCTTACCGACTGAGGAGCTTGAACTCCTCAAGCGGGTATGGGAAAATGCAGAAAGTTACAATGCAGAGGTACAGTTGCCAGTTCAGTTGTTTGGCTTTTCATAAAATGTACTGATTTTAAAACATGCAGTATTTCAGCCTAAGTAATTTGCCACTGTCCTTGCTGCATTCTCGTTGTACTGTCTTTACTGTTAAGTAAATATTTAAGGCTCCTGGCTGGAACCTTCTCAAAAATGGAGGCTCTTCAAGGAGGATGGCTCTTGCATAAGGCAACTGGTTTGTTTGACTAAGATTGTTTAAATTAATTTTTTTGTATTTAGTGTTCCCACTCTACAGCGTTAATTTACTTTTGTTGTGTGTAAACCTTGTATCTGTTCCTAAATGTAAGCATTGCATGCCAATTTTTTACCAACAATCACCATAAAAAGAGTTTTCAACAACAAGTTTTTCTTTCTTCTTTCTTTCTCCACCAGAAGCAGAGAGGTATTCTGTCAAAGCTTTGCGAGCAGTGTCAGCAGGTGGTAAAGCCACGTTTTACATAGTACCACTTCAGGAGACATTAGATACCTCTCCCCTCCCTCCTGGCTCACAGCACTTTTCAAAGATGCCAAGAAGACATTCTGCCAGTGTAATGAAGTGATGTCTTTATAAATGTTTGCGGTACACATTAAGACATGCACAGGAAAACTGTCCACTAATGAAACTGACCATGAGGTGAGAACAAATTGGTTGGTTCATACATTGGTTTAGTGTACATCGTGACTAGGAATCTACAAGTATGTATACTGTGTTTATTAAAATGACATTAACTTTTGTAAATCTGCAGTCCTCTGATGAGTTATTCATACTCCGTGACAAGTGCAAAGTAAATCTAGCACACTATAATCTTGCCTGCCTTTGAAGCAGTAATTATCTTTTCATCTGTTTCATCTGTTTTCAGTTACCACATTCTTTTAAATTGCCGGTGGTCTGTCCTATTTGCAACAAGGAATTCCCAGAACATGAGATCACAATCCATGATAGCCTGTGTGGAGAGAGGTAATCTGCTTTGTTCTTCTGTGTGTATGGTAGACATTTTTTCATAGACTAATAAAAGTATATACTGTATGTATGACGTTTTTGAAATGATTCATTGTTTCATCTGCAGCTTTGAGAGTCCAGTGTCATCTGTAGCAAATGACAGTCTGTAGCAAATGACAGGTACTCCTTCTCAGACTCCAGAAAGCACACCAAAGATGTATGTTTTCAAATCTTTGCATGATGTGCACAGTTACATACACAAACTGCATTCTATTTAACACATTTTGTTAATATAAACACAATATATTCTACAGTAATTTGTAAGCACAAATAATTTGTTGTCCAATTCCCCAAATTTGTTCTGCAGCATGGCTGATGGTATTGGTAAATACATAAATTACAAAGTATGTTTCAGAATTTTAGACTAATATTATGCATCATTCCTCTTTAAGCATGGAAGATGTATTGTGCTTCCTTAAGCAACAAGTTGACACAGTGTTCTGTGAAAACGTGTTTTGTGTGACAAGAATCCTGGATCATCTTAAATACTGTATTGTTTTTTTTCTACAATATGGTTGCAGGTGATGAGAACAAATTCTTTGAGGGACTTGGGACCCAGGGTAAAAAATCCTAAAAAGTCTCCTTGACAGACCTTGATAATGAGAACTTCCCGGTTGGTTTCATACAAGTTACTTTCATGCACAGAATACATTTTTTTCTACCTTGAACACAGAACTATCGGTGAAAAAGTGGTCTCACACAAGGTGGCCCAGCTCCCGCTTTTTTAAAAGAGTGATGCTACAACTTCCTATGCACAGGAGAGATGGATTTCAGTTCTCTGACTAAGGAGGATGTGGCCAATCTAGAGTCCTCCTTACTCATCAGCAAGGTGAGATTTGTGTTTAGCATTGTAAGATTTCATAAAGTCTTTATTGTTTTCTCATGGTTTACTTACTGTTTTCTTTCAACATTGCACACTTCTAGGTTGAAAATGCAAAGGATACAGACTCTCTCATGATATGGGCAGATGAAATTGTAAACTGTGGATATACAAGCTAGATCAAGCAGGACACTAAAGAAAGCATAATTTGGTAAGGATTTAAGAAAATACTGAATGTCCTTTTTAAAAATAATCAGGAAACACTTATTTTCAAACCAGTGTATGATTTGTGTGTGCTTTTCTTCAAAGAGCCATTATCTTGCACTCCACAACAAGACTGATTTCA
Source organism: Arnoldichthys spilopterus (assembly GCA_037974385.1). Classification (NCBI taxonomy): domain Eukaryota; kingdom Metazoa; phylum Chordata; class Actinopteri; order Characiformes; family Lepidarchidae; genus Arnoldichthys; species Arnoldichthys spilopterus. The sequence goes on along the minus strand of JBBPDA010125063.1, from coordinate 22,734 downwards.
ATGCTGCAGAAGCTCAGAAAGGGCATTGGACTAAATGGTCTGGTGGACCAGATTGCTGAAAACCCTGAAGCGTGCCGTCCCTTATTTGTTCCTGGGAAGATCATCAAAGTAAGTAATAATTGTTTGACTTATTTTCCTATTAATATTCAATATTTTTATGTGGTTTTGTACTTTACCATTTTTAATAGTCTGATGTCGATTTCATTATGATGAACTGCCAGCCAAATTTCAGTGAAAAGGGTACATCTAAGAAGAGAACTAAGAGGAAGATAATGAATGTCCTGCATTTCTTGCAGGAGCTTGAAATGCCAGATACTGTACATACACAAACATGTTTTACTGCTTTTCACATGCAGAATACACTAGCATCCTTAAATATTATTTTGGTAGACACGAAGTTAAAATTGCATTTCTTACTTTTCTTTTATATCCATTTATTTTTTACAGATGGGGAGACAAACCGTGCAGCTGGTGAACCTCTTGCAGTGCAGCATGGGCTCAAATGGATGACCAGACAATTCCACATTTCCATCCTCCCTGATGAAAAACGACATTTAAAAAAAAAACATTTAACTTTAACCATTAATGCAAAGAGCGGCTTGAAGGGCACTCTAGTTACCCAGTTGTGAGTGCATGCACACAAACTGAGTTTAGAAGAATCATGAGTGAAGCAATTAGGTATGGTGGAGTTTAACAAAATGAATGAAATTTTATCTTGAATTTCTTACTTTGTCTTTAGCCACGCATGTGGAATGCCCATCATATGGGATCCTTTAATGATGAACAACTACAGTTTACTGAAATACATTTTATACATATGAAAATGCAAGTAAAAATTCACTGACCATTTCATAAGGCATACCTGTACAATTCAATAATACAATCCAACACAGCAGCTGTACCATGAATTCTACTTTGACAAAGTACTAATGTCTAATTATTTTGTTAAAGAATGCACTTTAGTGCGACTCTACCACCCATTAGGACCTCAATAATGTTTATCATTCTGACAGTTTCAACTTGAAAACTGAGAAACTAAAAGTAAAAAGTAGAATTCATGGCAGAGCTCCTGTATTGAACTGCACAAAGGTGTACAGGTACACTGGTACAAGTGCATCTACTGAAGTGTAAATTACATTTTCGCATAAATGTCACTGTAATGAAAAATAAGTGAATGTTTATGGATATCCGATATCAAAATTATTGGAAAAAATCTCCCCACTATTGAAGGATGTTTACCGTTTTAGTTTCCTTGGATCTTTGCATCCACAACATATAAGCTCTTGTTAGTATTACATTGCGACATGTCCTCTTTAGAAATATTTTTTTTATCTGTCAGTTGAGGCTGTTTCAGCAAGAAGAAAAACAATCAATTCAATTCAAGTCAATTTAACTTTAACAAGCTAACAGATCAATTTTGAGGTTCTAATGTCATTAGTTTGACATGCTGTGCAAGAACTGTAGGTACAAGTCACGACCATGTGACTGAGAATGCTCCAGGGGATTAATAGTTCTCTGGAGTTCTTCTAGGGCTTCTTCTTCAAATTTGCACTCAATATCAGGAACCACAACTGCCCCACTAGAGTCTTCATGCAGAACGGCACTCTCCCAGTCAATGCCTGGATCTTGAAGTTCCTATAAATCCAGTTAAACACAACAGTAATTTTCAAATATATCAAGACTAGGTACTTGTTGAAATGTTTTGGTTTTTGCATCGTGGTTGTGTGTTTTTTCACAATAAACACACAAACATTACAAAAAGTTGTGCTTTGTTTACATATTACTTTAATCATACTACTGGTTATTGAACAGATGACTGTTGACAAGGTATTTGTCAGATACACCCCTTAACACTTATACAGTGGAACCTGAATGTGTTGTGAAATTCAAAAATTACATTTAAAAAACAAAACAGGACCCAAGCATCATGATGTCACAAGGAGTCTAGATTTCTTAACATTTTTGGCCAGTTGTCATTAATGTTTGTAAGAAGAGAACATGCATTTTAAATTTAGTGTCCTTGTAAACTGAAATACCTCAAGTGCCTCCCCCTCATCCATATCTTGTAGATGTCCCATACACCACAGCTGTTCAGGAGTGAGACCTCCCTCTCCATAAAGAATGATTATTCCATCCTCCAATGAAGGTGTCAAGGTCCGCTCTGAGTTGAGGGACAAAGATGTAGTGCATGCCAAAGAGGTGAACAACATCAGAGACGTCAAGCAGGCCCTCCTCTTCCAGAGAGTAAAGAACATCATGGTATTTGCTAGTGACAGCGATCCAGACATCTCGCCAGAGTTGTTCTATGACACTTTAATAATGACTTTGAATGTATAAAGCAATTTCAATTTTCAGTGGAGAGATGAAGCAAAAGAGATGGAGTACTGATAATGTTACAGCCAAATCATCAATTACTACCAACAGACTGAAAAAACGAGACAAACCACTGATTGTGGATGCTCTTTCCAGAGATGAAGCTTGCTCTTCCTGCTCCTTGTGTGGCAAACAAAGTGTGCAATGTACAGGTTTTCAATACCTTGATCCCCCACTTACCCTAAAATGAAAAAAATATATAATTACATTTACTAAGGCTTACTTGAGTAACTAGTAAGTAGAAATCCTTTTTTCTAAAACTGTTTAGAAATACTATTCAGTGAAAACCGTTGTTGATAGACTTAATGGAAACTGTTGTATTTATTTTGAAATCTGAAATCAGACATAAAAATCATGGTGAGGTCAAATTACCTTGATGGTAAGACATGCAGCTAGACTGATTTCAGGAAGAAAGTGAATGCAGTTGAGGCTCGGTTATATGTTGCTGCATCCAAGTACAAGATCTGCAGTAAAACCCCACACCACATTTTACATCTGCTTTCAGCAAATGCAGATGAAGACTTTATGACTGGATTCTGAGTTTCTAACTTGTATGTACCACAGAGATTGGAGTATTTAAATCAGTATAACTTGGCATTTAATTTGACACAAGTTCATATTCAAAATGATCATATTAATCATTTCAAATTATAAACAAACACACTCATACACAATGCTGATCCAAAATAAAACTTTACATTAAGCCTTATCTGTATTTTTATGAATTCTAAGAAAGACCAGCACTTGTGAATTTGGGACTATAAATTTGTTTGCTTTTTACATGAAATGTGCAAGGCAAATGTGTGTAACATGCAACATCAGTTATCTCTTCCTAGAATAGCCATCCACTCCACCAAGTATCACAATATTGTACTTGTCCAAGAGGGGACAAAAATACAACATATGTAAAGTTCTGCTGGTCTAATCAGTCAGAACTCATTTTCTCAACTGCTATGCGGTCATAAGTAAAATCACTCTCATTGGTTGTGAGGAGATGTAATAAAGTCTCTGAATATGGACCCATATATGGCCATATTGTTCAGATAAAGACAGCATTTAGTAAATATGTTTACCATATGTACTGACAGGTGGTTAATTCATAATATTACATTAGAAGTAGTTTATATTTTTATAAGAATGTACATTTGCAAATAGATTATTGACGATCCACTTTGCCACACACATCTCAAAATATAGAGATGAACCAAAATAATGCAAAAGCGCTATAACAAACAAAATTATGTAAGATATGTATCCAGATAAATCCAGTTTGAGTCAAGCAAATCCACTCGTTATTTTAACTTTGCTTGTGAAACTAGATTGGACAGAAAACAGCCAATCATAATTAACCTTCTTCTGGTCTGTGATTGGTTGGTTTTGTGGCACATTTGTAATGGTGTGACAAGAGTTGAGCGAGTGCGCAGGTGAAGTTGAACGAAAACAGGAGTGAGACACTGAGCGAGCGAAAGAGAGAGATCGAGGGAGAGATCAGAACTCGGAGAGCGGAAAGAGCAGCAATTTGCGAGAGAACAAATGAATAAAATGCGTGTTTATGTGGATGATAGCAGACACTTTTTGTGTTTGTTCGGATTACATTTTCTGTGCCCAGAAAGAATATCACGTTTTGTTCTCACGATTGAGGCACAAATATAACGCCATAGTAGTTAGGCAGCATGGACACCAAGGGATCGAGACAGCTGTCTTCAGTTTGGGACGCTGCTAACATCTTTCGAGCGCTGTCTGTGCGCTACGCCCCCTGCCACGATTCTACAGTCATAGCAAAAATAGGTTGAAGTGTCAGGTTGTCATGGCTACGTCAACATTACGTTCTTAAGCGTGAAAACGAAAGCCGGAGCTTCTTCACTTTTCCCTCCGAACTTTTAATTACAAACTTTACCTCAGCCAGTACTGCATTCCTGAAATTACTCCAGAGAGCAACACAGAAGAGCAGTAAGAGCCTTTGACAAAACAGTAGTCGCCAGCTAGGTGGAACACCGCGGACGTTAGTTACAGGCGAGTATAGTCAGCATGGATTTCAGGACCAAACTGGAAGAACTTCACCTGACGACAGACGAAATAAACCGTTTCAGCAAAGCGCTAAAGGACGAGAAGTTCCGTGAGATGTTACACGAATATGCCGAGGAGATATCAAATCCAGAGAACATGAAAAAGTATGAAGAGGAAATCACGCAGCTAGAGCAAGAGAGGGGCATGAACGTGCAGTTCGTTCATCCCAAACCACACCACGTCTTGAAATCGAGCATTAACGGGATGGAAAAGTGCTTCATTAACATCTGTTCCAACGACTTGATCAACAGTTCTACATGTAAAATGGGAAGGGGACAGGAAGGTCGTGTGGGTCAGCACTGGTCACTGCCATACAGTCTGGCACCAGGGAGATCTGACAAAGACGCCAAGGGGAACAAGTGCACGATATACGATGTCGTGTTCAATCCGGACACACTTTACATAGCCGAAAAGAACTCAAGGTTTATGAAGCTTGTCAACAGCACTGCAGTCCAAGGGGTGGAAGATGCTTTTAAAGTCAAGTTGGACAAAATGAATGTCAAGATACCGAAGATCAAATACAAAGGGGTGCCTCACCCAGCTGTCATACGAAAGCCTATTTCCGGTCATCCTGGGAAAGAAAAAGCTTCATCCCAAGAGGAACTTTTCCCCATTCATTACCCTGACACTCCACCAAATGAAAAGCCTAAAATGGCCATGGCTTCTCCTCCCCAGGATTTAATGAATCCTAGAAAAGAGAGTTCCTCAGTGCATCTACAACCCACAAAGCCACACTACACTATAAAATACAGATCAGTGATTGATCTCCAGGACTACAGATGCTCCACAGAATCTGCACCAAGTCCACGCCCCAATGAAATTGTCATCACTGTTGATTTGCCCCTCATAAAATCTGCTGGAGACATTGATCTCAACGTGACTGAAAGAAGTCTGGTCCTGGAATCTCAAAAGCTGGCCTACAAACTTGAGCTGCAACTATCCTATTCTGTGGATGATGACAAAGGGGATGCCAAATTCAACAAGGCCAAAAAACAGCTTACCATAACTCTACCTGTACTGCCACTTGCAGAACCTGCGGTAGTTCATGTTCAGGGGAGGCAGAATGTCTGTGATGAAGAAGAGAGAGATGAGGGGGAGTGTAAAGACAGAGTTGAGCGAGTAGTATGTGAAGCAAAAGAAGTGGCCTCTTTGGACACAGATGGACAGAACAATACAGAGCTCTCAGATTTCACTTGCAATGCTTCGTGTCATAGAGGCATACAATTGCTGGATTCAGAGAGAGGGCTGCAGGTTTTTGACAAGGTAGAGGACAAAACAGATTGTTTTGAAGGTCATCTTGAACCCTCACAGTCAGGCAAAGCAGTAGATGCACTGTTGACATGTGAAGGAACCAACACAGAGACATCCAGATTGGAGGAGAACAACACTGAAGAGTCAGAAGATTGCAGCCTTTCTGGTCCAGATTTCTGCAGCTTGAAAATATCCCCAGAGCATTACACTGAAGTGGACAGCTGCAGTTTAAGAGAGGAGGTAAGATATATTAAGTTTGCTACAGCCCACCTTCAGCACCATGTATAGGTGTTATCTTTAAGAGCACATCAAGAACAAAAGCAAGCGAGATATAAAATTAAACAGAATAATCACAGCAGCTGATGACCAATAGATTAATACTGTTTATATTAGATTCATGTTAACAGACCTGGTTTTGTTTTGCAGGGGAAAAATCACTCAAATGCTGAATTTACAGCAGTTTCCACTGTCGCATCTGTTGCTGTATTTGAATATGGTACATATGAAAGACAGTGTCTTCCTACACCAGCCAAAACAGCAGCTGTTTCACAAAATAAGCCTGTTGGATCATATTCAGAGAAAGAGTTCCATATTTCAAATGATCCAACTAGAACATCTCAACAACCCATTTCAGTGGTCAATGTTGTTCCCTCCAAACTGAATTTTACACCATATGAAGACACCATAGCTGTGAGTTTCCCTGAAGAGACTGGAGTGCTGTCTGAAGAGCAAGTGATGAACAGTTCCCCTGAACAAATCGGCCATGCACTAGGACACAAGGACATCAAGTTCTCATCTCTTAGAGAGGACACTGAGCTACAGTTGAAGGATGTGGACAGTGTTCATTCTTCAGGGCAGAACCAAACAGACTTCACTATAAAGACTCCTGCCATCCTGCAGGAGAAAAGCCCTGAAGATGGCAGTGACATAATTATGGATCATGCTACATCGGCCGCCTTCTCCTTCCAGAATTCTCTGTGGTTTGAACTGGACTAATATAAAGACTTGCTTATATTTACCAATGACACTCTGTTAAAATACTCATTTATGGTCTTATTGATATTTACAGAAAATAACACATTGGACAAAAGTATGACTAAATACTATTTCAGTTCCACTAAATTCATTCAGTAGACCATTATCTATATACTTGTGGTTTAACAAAAAAAATTATATCCAATTAGTATGCAAGTATAAAATTTGATCTATAGAGCTTAGTCAGACCTCACAAATGTAGTGAAAATGTTGAAAATAAACAAGGAAATTGTTTACCATGTTTGTGTTATGTCAAGCCTCCACAAAGGTGTTTGAATGTGTGTGTGTGTATATATATAGTTTTCTATACCCTTAACATATGTATGTAGGTATAAGTATGTATACACACACATACCATGTAATATGGTTAAACAGCTTTAATATGGTTAAGTGTCCCATATTTCCCAGAACCCTCAGCAAAAATGGGAAGGTACTTAAATCCCAATTTGTCAAATTTAAATGAAGTGTGAATTTTGCAAAAGGACATTGTTTTAAGCTGGCCAAACTAAAAGAGAAGTCCACTTGGTTTGAGGTCTTCTGTTTATACATCATTGTATACAAAAAGCTTTGCGGAATCAAACCACAGATGTAATACAGAGTAATTAGAGAGACTCATGGTTCCTTCTTTAAATTATTTTTATTTATTTATTAATAACACAGAAGCATAACGCTGAATAGAAAGGCTCACTGCAATTTTCAATTCACACTGTGTGTTAGTTCAACAAAACATAAAATAAAACACATCCTTGCAATCAGAAGCGGTTTCTCACTCTATGAACAGGCTTGACTGGCTAACACAGATGTAAAGTTACTGCTGTAGTGAAGTGCCACTCTTTCTACATTTGCATTAACAACCATTGCAAACTTATGCAGGTAGCTGATAAACCAGGAGAACCCACAATGCTGTTTGTAACGGTTTTGAATTCTCAGTGATGGTCATCATTGCTTCTGGCAATAGTGTCTTTAGGAAATGTAGGAGTTGTCTCATCATCTCATACCTCTATGCACACAACCATCCAAGAACTCACAGTAACACACGAGGGAGCAGAAATGGCGCTGCACAGGAGCTTCTGTGCCACCCATGTCGTCCACCAGCACCACAGTGTGAGACACCAGGTGCAGGTTCATGCTAACTGCTGTTTGGATGTACGAGGTCAAGCAGGCTTGGCCACAGTCACAGAACTTTGCAAACTCCAGGTCATGACACAAGTGGAAGGGAATGACATGAGGTCCATAAGGAATTCTGTTATGTAAACAGACATAGTAGTGGTCAGACATAGCAGTGGGTAAACAGGTAGTAGTGGTCTAATGGTTAGATCCTTAGCCTTGTGAACAGAAGGGGCACAGGTTTAAGTCTCAACCCAGATACCACCATTGAGCAAGGTACCAATCTGCTACACAGCTCCTCCGGGTGCTGTTGATAGCCACCGCTTCATGCGTGGATGGGTTAAATGCGAAGGTCAATTTTGGTGTGGTGCACTTTGTGTGATGGGTTTGTGTTCACAATGACAAATAGCCACTTTCACATTCACAACTGTGTGTGAGAGAAAATGGGATGAACACAGCAGGAAGTGCTATATAACAGCACAAAAAGTGCAATAACAGCATAGTGGAGTGTCTGTATATAACATTAATAGCGAGCTAGCTAACTAATCTTTCTAATCTTACTAATTTTGTGTCGCCAAAACATTTTAAGTCAAACATGAAAGTGGCTTTCTTGTCATTGTGAACACACCCCAACAAAATGTGACTTTTGCATTTAACCCAACGACATGGTACTTTACTTAAGGGTATATTGGCCAGGACTTCAACCTGCAACCTTCTGCAAGGTCCTAAACACTAGGCCACAACTGACTCCCATTTGCCCCCCAAACCCCCCAAAGTGATAGAAGTTGCATTAAATAAACAATGACATTTAAGACCAAATTATGAGCAAATTAAGACAATCTTAATTTTTAAAACATTTTAAGACAGCAACGCTGCATAAAAATGTAGACAAGTATTGCAATGTTATCTTTTTCTGTATCACCCAATTCTACATTTAGCTTACAAAAACTCAATTTCTAAAAAAGGGATTTTTCATGAAAAGTATTAAAAACAAAATGTTTTTTTTTTTTATTAACTCTGTAGAACTTTTATTTAACTCTTAAAAGTTTAAATATTTTCAGTGTTTTCACTGACATAAGTTTGTAAGTATAAACAAATTTAGAGCTTGACATGCAATACGCTCAAAATAAGTTTGGATGGTGCAAAGTAAGAGTGAAAAGTTCATAGAATATTCAAGTCACACTGTTTTAAAACATGACACATTCCAAAATAAGCAGGTGAGCTGGTAACAGGTGAAGGGATAATGATTGGGTATAAAAGGAGCATCCACCAAAAGGATCACCAATTTGTGTCAAACTTCATGAGAGTATTTACATTACATTACTTCATTTGGCTGACGCTTTTATCCAAAGCGACTTCCAAGACGTGGAGAAGTGTAGTGGGATGGTACTTTGCTCAAGGGTATCTCAGTAGTGCCCGGGCTGGGACTTGAACCTGCAACCTTCAGGTCCTAACCACTAGGCCACTACTGCCCATCATCATCTACAGTATATAATATTGTGAAAAGATTCAGGGGAAATCTCAGTCCCTGTAGGACAAGGCTGGAAACCTTTGAGCCATCAGAAGGCACTGCAGAAGAAACCTTCATACTGCCTTCAGGCGGTTATAAGAAAAATGTGCAAACGCCACACATCTGTCACAGCATCTGTCTCATATTGAAAATGTATGCAGCTTCATGAAGAGGAGAATCAGAAAACAGCATCCATGGATTGTTGAGCAGCTTAAGTCTTGTATCAAGCATAAAGGGGCAACATTTCCACTTGCAAAACTACAAGAGTTATTCTCCTCAAATGTTCTAACTTTTTCTGAGTGGGTTATTTACAAGCTTCATTGAAATTCATCAGTGAAAACATTTGAAATCTTTTCTAAGCTTATTATGTTTTATGCACTTTATGAAAAATCCCAACTTTTCTGAAAATGGTGTTCATAAACAGAGCCAAAGTAATGTTATAAACCTTTATGCGATATAAGGCACTTACCTAAATTTTAGCACAGCTCGGGAGGACAGCTCCTGTAACGTGAGGGGAAAGGTTAGCTGGATTGTGTAGTCCAGAGGGTTTGGCTGGGTGAATGGATTCCCAAACAGGTCCAGGTTCTCCAGTGACAGCTTTCGGAAGTCTCCAGGGAGTACAGTCAGCTGATTGTGCGCAGCTGAAAGGAAACGCATCTTGGTAAGGTGCCCAATGCGAAAGGGGAGCCACAGGAGTTTGTTATCATCCAGCTTAAGGTTGACCAGCTCTCGGAGCCGGCAAAACTGGGTAGGCAGGACCTGCAGGCGGTTCTGGCTCAAGTCAAGGTGTTGCAAAGTATGCTGGAGAGTGGAGACACATAGTGCTTCACTGAAGCTCTCCAGGTGGTTGTTATGGAGAATAAGTTCTGCCAGACAACGTAGGTCACCAATGGTGGCTGGAAGCTTCTTAATGTGGTTGTTGCTGAGGTCAAGTCTGCGAAGTGCTTTGAGAGACAGCATGCGCATGTCAACTCTGGAAAGCTTGCAGTAAGACACCTGGAGCTGTTCCAGAGAATAAGGAAAGTTAGATGTGAGGGGATAGTCCTTCTTAGCCATGACGGTGAGCTTTTTCTTGGGTTTCTCCACATCTCGGGCACGGACAGGTGTGAGGGTGGAGAGTTTAAAACTGTCTGTGTCAGATCCCCGGTGTGCAAGTCGAGCAGCAGAGAGGAAGTTTTTCAAACTGTTGGAGTCTGCCTAAAAATACACACACACACAAATACTATTTAAATGTAAAAGTCTCTAACATTGAAATCATTTGTACCCATTCTGAGCAACTGCAGTTTAGTTGAACATATTGCGCATTTGATGAGTTTGCATATGAGAAGAGCCTGTAAGACGATTGGCAAAATAATGACAGTAGGGTGAGAATTAACTGTTATATCAGTGGTTTACAATAAAATTATCTGAAGAATTAAAGCTTATAAACAAAAACAAATAAAATAACTTCTTCCCCAGGCCAAGTCCTTTTCTTTACAACCTTTCACTCAGGCTGTAATCTTGATTTACTTCTGGAAACTCTGGAATTCCCTCTGACATTCACCCTACACTACAGCATTATCAAATGCACATAGTCATTACTAATGGGACTGTTGGAATTTCAGTTAAGAATAAAATTTATTCAAATTTTTTCCTCGCGAATACCCAAAGCACTAGGTCTATCCATGAAGGATCTATAAAAGTACCTTTTTAAGCTCCTGGCAAGCCACTCAAGTGGCCAATTTAAATAAGTCACAGGGGTTTGGGGGTTGAGAGAGAGACCTTGTCTTTCTTCTCAACACAGAAATCACCCAGATATACAGAAATCTCACATATACAAAGAAACGTACCACAACCTGGACACAAAATAGAATTACTGCTTTTGGGGCCAAGAGCATATATATTTTTATTACTGCCAAGCTGTTGGAGTGCTTTTGTTAGGATTTGTTTATGATTTCTTTCAGTAATATTCTTTTCGACAGCACCATCATCACTTAATTGTACTCTTTAAATAAAGAGTGTTCCATCTATACCTCAGAGACTGAAGAAAGTAGAACAATGACTGAATATATAGTCATAAAACTAGGGTGGACTCAGAATCAGGTCAGAAAGATGTAGGTCTGTTTAAAAACAAAGAGGACATGAGTTGTCATCAGAACTGTATTAAAGCGACAAAATTATGCCTTTGATCCATGTGACATGGCTCTTGTCCACTCTTCTACAGCTCTCCCAGCTATGGGAAAGGGGTGAAAGGTCAACTAAAGAAATGCAATGACTGCTCACCAGGGAGAATGCTTCCCCTAAACACTATAATGCACATTCCCTGTGCACAGCAAAACTCTGGAATACATGTCAGTAGCCTGTTTAATGCTGAAAGAGGACAGCATCAAAAGTACACTGGGCAAAACTTGAATCAATAGCAACATGGTAAAGCAATTTTATTTTTTACTCTATTACAAAAAAACTGTTTAACAAATGAATAATTTGATTGTTTTCCCCCCCCAGGAGCAGTAAAAAGGACATCTCCTGGAGCAAGCCAACTATGTGGTGTTTATAAAATGAGTGACTATTTTTGAATTACTAAAAAGTCTTTCTACCTTGTTACCGAGTAAATCTGAATAAAGAAACATCTTGTCAGAAACTTCCTTAACATTGTATTTTTTCTTAATAGGCCTGAGTTTGCAGGTGACACACGCTTCGGCAATGTAGTAATGTGGTACGATGATTTTTATAAGGTAGCCCTGGTGTGCTGTTGAATTTCTGGTAAACTTTATGTTAATTGAATACTAATTCTGTGCACAGAAGTGATAAAGCAATTTCACTAAATCAACATTTCAGTCTGATTTAGATATTTTATCACTTCTTCAATAATTTCTGGGAGAACACAAAAAAGCAATGCCACAGCAACCACTTCAGATACACCTTTTAAATATTTTAATATTACGGTATTTTATTTTGTGCTTTTCAGCTAATGAATACAAAATCATCCTGCATTAATATAAAAATAACATTTGGGCAAAACTATTAAAACTGTGACAGCACTGAACTTTCAAGGATTTGTTCTTCAGTGGATGCTTTGTGTGATGGGTGTGCATATTCCCCAACTATGTTAGCCCACACTTTTTTGGTTCGGTCCCAAACTTTCAGGGTACAGATCTCTTATTTTTAAAGCTCTTTTTAAAAATGTCCACAGGCCTATAGTCCCCAATCCTTTCACAAGCTTTTTTGGTATTCAATGTGAAAAGGCACACAATAAAATACAATAGACAAGCAAGTAAAAAACTGTCACAGCACTGCATACTGTTACCAATCGCTAAACTGCTTTACATGCTTCATATTGCCATGCGGAGGTTTCTTTTACTACTTTTGAAAGGTAAGCCATTTAAATTATATGTAAAACTATAATTTACATATAGTTTTTAAATGGAAGTGGTTAGAAACCAAATGGAAATATACATTAATTACAAGCTGGATATCCTATTAGCTTAGTAATCACAAAACAATGCCAAAGAGAGCTTGCAATCCAATAATTACTCAGGAAGCAGACATGTCCAGGAAGCTACTGCTTAATTATTAACAGCTACAGGGTTCAGTGGCACAAATGATTCAGCTACAATGCTCCGATCCTCGCTTTCCCCACAAATTAAGCTTAAACATTTCAATCTGACCCCCATACAGTGAATATTCAAGCTATTAATTTTTTACTTTCTAGAGAATTTGCAAACAAATGCATTAAATGAGGATTACGCACCATCTTCCTTTAAAAGTAAATACAGACATGATTGCAGACAGAATGATAGTTGGGTTTAGACTTGAGTGAAACTTGACACTTCAAAAGCAAGATAATGTCAAACTATGATCTCCAGGGCACATGTATGTCTGAATAAATGATTTAAGAAAGAGAAATATATAAAGAAAAAGGTATATGCAGCATTTTTGCCCGCATTTATCTTTTAAATGTGCCATAAAAAGGCAAATTGATTTGATAAGAAAATTATTAATGACCCATTTGAGTATTAATTTGACCTATTTTGTAATGTGAATAAGTCACATGGAGAATTGAGCATAATTTCGGTCAAGGCAGTGCAAGGTCAAAAAATAGCATTACATATTGCAAATATTGAGTGCTAACGTTAATGTCTATAATCTTATGTATTAATCTTTACAGAAAGGAAGTTAACGGTGTTAAATGTTCTGGGGAAAGAAACTGAAATATATAATTAGAAGAAATAACAAAAGTCACAACTTTGCTTAATAAACAAATAATGAATCACTTCTTATAGTTCTACTAAAGCTAAAACTGCCAACTTTCAAATATGAGAACTGGTCATAGGACAACCTTACCTTGCTCAAACAGATGTCTACTGAAGGTTCTTTTAGTCGCACTGTGGCTTTACCCTCCTCAACAAACCACGTAAAGAACTTCTCAATGTTCTCCTTCAGCTTTACAGGGTAACAAAGAAGGATGAAAGTAATTACACCGTTCAGTATCTAAGGAGTCACCACAAGCCGGCCAAAACTCGCATTACGTCGGTCAGACAGGAACAAAATCACACAGAAACTGAAGATGAATATAAGATAGTGTAGTTTTAGCTTTAAATGAACATGGGTCTATTTGTTCTTATAAGGAAACTAATACACAAAGAATCACTGTAACAAAAACGGCTATGTACCTTGTATTTGGAGCCAGCTCGATCTTTTGCCGTGCATATCAACAAATAGACATTGCTGCGCTGTGTAGTTTTGTCCACATGTTTTCCTATGGACAGCACGGCCCTTGTTCCTTTGCCTTTACTTCTTAGCCCAAACGTTGGAAGCATCCGATTCACAACTTCAACGTCGCACTGTAACTTCATCGCTGCTCAGCATCGAAGTAAGCAGATCACACACACACACCAAAGCTTTAAATAAATATAAAGCCAAGGATGAGCGAAAACTCCGACCAAAGGAAACACCCACTGCTAAATGCCTTGCTTCACACTCGGATATAACAATTTAATTTACAACGATGAAGTCAGCTTAATGGCTGCCTGAATATCAGCAAGTTACTACTAAACACGTCCATTACAGAAGAGCCCCCAAAAATCACAAGTTGGCTAGTTACCCAGAACGCGTGATCTATTTACCAATCTTCTAAAACTCCTGAACATTTTAATAAAAGCAACAAAACAAAACCTAACTCTACTGTCGTACCTGCAGAACAGTTACAAGTTAAAAGACATGCCCGAGGTTAAAAACACTAAAAAGCGTCTTCGAAAAAATGAGCTAACGCCTAGCCTGCGCGGTAAAACGCTGAAAAGCTTGGTAACATGAAGGCTAAAGATGTTAAATTTCATGCGGACATCGTGTTTTCAAAAAATACACCATACCCGTGCAATGTTTTAGTACATGTATAGCAAGATATACACAACGCTGTCAGCGTTAACGTTAAATAACTAGTTGTGTAATAAAAAATAATAATACGAGGACAATCCAATGTTTTTCTTTCTCGTGGCAGCCAACTATCCCGCGTTCTTGTCTGTAAGCGCATGCGCACAATCGACTTGCTTCTTCAACTCACCTTACTAACATGGCGGTGGTGTAGCGTTGACTGAAGTCGCATCCCATTCGACCTCTCAAAATACTGTTGTCGTGAAAACAAACAGGCTTCCGTAGAATGTCATGGCGCTGCGAGGGTTCGTTATTAATATTGAACCGATTCTTTCGGACCCTCTGTATCTATTAATGATTCGGGCCATAAGAACCTTCTGCTATTCTCCATGTACAGTAGGGAGTTCGGTTCAGTAACTGAGTCTGGGGCCCTACAGTCCAACACAGTACAGTATTAGAATCAGAAAAGGTTACAGTTTTAGTATGCACCAAGAAAATGTGGGCAAATTAAAAACATTTGATTTTAACACATGATAATGTCAATGTAAGGGTTCCCAGTCCCTGAAAATTAGTAGCCTACTGTCGTGAACACATGGGGAAAACGTCAATGTTCCAGAAATATTTGTTTAGATTTTGAAACCTGGTGGTCCTGGTGGCCACAGAGAATGCATACGTTTGCGTATTCACTGTCGTATATTTTAACTACTTCTGTAATGTAATGCTACTGTCCCACGTGAACAGATACGTGTGTAGCCGGTAGAACGAATCAGCTTCTTGCATGGTGTAAAGATGTATGCTTCCTTAAGTAATGGTTTGTGTGCGTGTTGTGTACACAATCAGTTTTCCCGAAGACGTCCTGTGCGTGAATTACCAAACGACAGGAATCCTGAAATGTGATGTTTTACGTTGTGTTATTTAAGCGCTGGGTGAATCGATTGGAGTGAATCAGTTGGACCAGTTAACTAAAGTGAACCGTTTAAAAATGATTCATTCGCTAGTCGGATCACCGCTTTCCGTTGTGGTGCGTTATAGTGTGGCTTTCTACCCTACCAAAGTGGCTGTTTTCGTGAGTATATTTGCATTTCTCTTGCGGTTTGATAGATCCTTTACATGTAATTTCAGATAAATGGACTTGCCGCTGTCGCCCGTGCATGTGCACAATTACTATGTCGTTCTTAGCTGAAGGGCTTCGATGTAGTAAACAAGAAGCGACCAATAGCGCAACTAAATTGTACACAACGCCATTAATCTCTCATTTCCCGACATGACGAACCATATTCAGTTGGTATTTTGTCTTAAAAATCGATGTAACGTTTTAAGCTCGGGGATTACTGTGTGAACCCGTAAAATGTGTATTCATTATCTGTAAACGTTTTACTCTCTATTTTCTCATTGTAGCTAGTTGTGAATGGCAGAAATGGACGATGACGGTGATCTTCACGATGTCCGACAAGAAGACGACGACGACTCCGATCTGAATGAAGATGAGGATTTCGTATGGGAGGCTCGGGAAGAGGCGAGAGACTTCGCCTGGGTCGGGGAGGGCGAGGTCGTTCTGGACACAGACCCCAAATCTTTTCAATTAGACAGTCCTGCAGAGAGGAGTGGACATATAGCTGTGGTTGACAGGAACTGCATGTATGTCTGGGGTGGATACAAGGTGAGCAAAGCAAATATCTGTGGCTGAGTTTGAGTTCTGCTCATTTTGGAACTGAAGACAAACAAATGCCTCTTTTGGAAGGTAGCCTAGTGATTAGGGACTTAAGCAAGGTACTGTCCCACTAGTCTGCCCTGCTGCTCTGCATTTAGATGGGTTAAATGCAGAGGTCACATTGTATTGTGGGGCAATTTGTGTGACTGGGTGAGTTCACAATGACAAATAGTTACTTTCACTTTTTTCCTTTAGAATGCTGAGGCAGCAGCATTCTTTGACTTGTACCTGCCAAGGAATGAAGTGTGGATATACAACATGGAGACGGGACGATGGTAAATTTAGTCAGATTCAGTAGTCATCCGTCATGAATGAAGTATTAAAGAATGTGTTGTGGAGGGAATTTCTGAGTCCGCATTGCTGACTCCTAATTCAAATCAAAACTTTCTGGGAAACCAGAAATGTTGCATTTTACAGTACCACATATCTGCATTTTACAGGAGAATGCAGCTGTCGAAAGGAGATCTGCCTGCACCTATGTCCGGCAGCTGTGGTGTATGTGTAGATGGCGTTTTGTATCTCTTTGGGGGCCATCATGCAAGAGGGAATACTAATTTGGTATGACTTTTGTTTACCTGGCATTATGGAATACTGTATTTTTCTCCTTGGACTTTTAAGGTAAAAAATATTTTCTCAAATGAGGCTGCACATGTGTTTTTGGTTGAGTGAGCTTAAGGTTCTCTATCAACCTGTTCAGGTTTATCGTTTGCCTTTGAGGGCATCTGCATTTTTCTGGGAGAGAATGAAAGACCTGAAGGGATTAGCTCCTACGTGTAAAGACAAACTGGGCTGTTGGGTGTACAAAAACAGGTGAGTGTTCAACACATTAGCTAATGGTCAATCTACAGGAGCTTTAAGTGTTGGTTTTGAACACCAAACTGCTGCCTCCCATGGCTTATTCTGAGTAATGGGGGTCTGTACTATCACCACAGTTAGTTTTTTTTTAATGTTTGTGTACACAGGTTGGCATATTTTGGAGGGTATGGCTATGTAGCACAAGCAGGTCATCAAGGAACATTTGAATTGGATGATGATTCACTCATGGTAGGCAGGCAATCTAAAGTTTTCTTGGTTTAAAAATTCAGAACAACATTCTGCTTTAGAGTTTAGTAGTGGCAGTGTAATCTAAAACATATGCTCTTTCAGGGTAACCATGCTGGGCGGGGATGGAACAATCACATTCATATTCTCAGTCTTGAAACATCAACCTGGAGTCAACCTGTCACAAAGGTAGCTGACAAAGCTAACTGATTTCTACCTGTTAGTTCATTAACTGTCAGTTTTTAAATAATGTGTTTTTAAAACTAATTATTTACTTATTTGTTTAACAATGCTCTGGTCACATTACACAGGGAAATGCTCCAACTCCACGAGCAGCCCATGCTTGTGCCACTGTGGGAAACCGAGGTTATGTCTTTGGAGGCCGCTACATGGTGAGCAGCCATCCCTTTTATTATTTGTTAAAATTGTAGGTAGAATCAAATTAATCACATTATTATAATATTATAAATAATTATTAATTTATTCAGCTTTTTGCAATAAAGGATGCCTATTTTTCAACAGGATCATCGCCTGAATGACCTGTACTATATCAACATGGATACCTGGGAATGGTGTGAAATGTGAGCTTGAAAATAACTGACAATTAATAAAACAATCCTCTGTAGTAAACACCTGATAGAACAAGCACTCACCACTTCTCAAATTGCTGGACAATTCACATTGGTATTTTTTTCATTTCAGTCTACAGAAAGGTTCTTATTTAGTCACACATTTGTATGTATGTGAAGCTCAAATTGATTTACTCTCATTTCAGGTCTGTGCCACAGAATGGTCCCATTGGCCGGTCATGGCATACTTTTATACCTGCTTCACCTGACCACATCTTCCTGTTCGGTGGCTTTACTACCAACAGAGAAACACTGAGTAAGATGTTACATTGACAAGTGCCAATTTTTTGTTACCTGAGATATTTCAAAGAAAAGTAATAGAAGTGGTTTATGTAAGTGCTTGCTTTTCATAGGTGATGCCTGGTTGTATTGTGTGAGTACAAACGAGTGGAAGCTGTTTAAACACAACCATACAGAAAGTCCCAGGTGTGTTAATTGTTTCTAGTCTACTTGTTTGGGGATGAATTTGCTTTAAATTAAAATGGATAAGAAACGTTTTTAAATTGTATGTGCGTGTGTGTGTCTAAAGACTCTGGCACACAGCATGCTCAGGTCCAGATGGGGAAATGTTTGTGTTTGGAGGCTGCGGCAATAACCTTCTTTCACAGCAGAGAGCGGTGAGTCCAGCCTGGCACCACACCAACCTAAAAAGTTATGCAGCTGCCATTGACCTTTCAGTGAATGAGCTAATTCTCATACATCATTTCATATTTAATGATTTCATATTTTACAGGAAAGTGAAATTACATACCTTTGCTAAATGCTAAAAGCACTAAAAACAAACCAACAAAGAAATCTGAGACTCTACAAACAACAAGTAGAAATTATACACCCACAAACACAGACTTCTGAAAGTAATTCATCAAAGCAGAACATAAAGTGTGTCAATGATTAATCATGGAGTTTTGACAAGTATTAGCCCATGTTTGATCATAATTATCTTTTGCTTTATCACCATCAGAATTCCCAGTTTTGGAGCCAGTTGCACTTTGTTGGCTAGAAAATGAATTAGGTTTATCTTTTATTTCATCTTTTCTTTAAGAGAAATTCATGTATATTTGAATGTGAAAAGTGTGTAGTTCATAAAGAGTCTAGTAACTAGCCCAAGTAATGTTTCTGCACATTACTGGACAGCTTGTGTGCCGTTTCAGAATATATAACTTTAAGACAGGGATTCTTTATGTATGCAGAAAAGAGATAAATTCAGTGTCAGCTGTCTTTAAAGCCCCATACCCACCTCATGACCATGGACACCTCACCACAGCACAAACAATACTATCAGGTGTAGCAACGCATCTTTCTCCCATAGATTTACACTGAACTTATTTTAAAAATATATAGAATAATGGGGGTCTTTGTATGTTCAACACAAAACACGTCTAAGTTTCCAATTAAGGGACAGTTGACCGCCCTAGTAGCAGAGTGCTTTGTATCATAATAAGGGTTCCATATAACTGTACAGTTTAAGCAAAGTAACTTTAAAAATAGCAGTCAAAACATCAAATATATCTTAGACAGTTGTGTGACATACCATGCAGCTATTGGCAGATCAGTGAAACTAGTAGAACTGTCTAGTCTTGTTTTCCTTCCCGTATCTGAATCAGCATTTTCTGCTACTGCCAACCCAAAAGTGATACCTGGGATGATTAGTTAACAGTTTTAGGCCTGTTGGTTACAGGGCAATAATTATTTGGAATATTTTACTTTTAATACTGTTAATAAGGCTTAGGTGACCAGTTGCTTTCACACCACTCTGTTAGTGAGCCGGTATGTAAAACTAAACATCAGGTGCCTTCAAAAGGAACTCCTCTTTAAAAACCTTCTCAACCATCTCCTTAACAGGCCCACAGCAATGAATTATTAATCTTCAGTGTTCAGCCCAAATCACTGCTTAGGTGAGTATTAAGATAACAATACAATCATCTAAGGGGTTCTTGTATGAGACAGTCTTTTTGAGTTACAACTGCTGTTTTTGTGCATCCATAGGTTTTGTATGGAAATAGTTGTGCACCACAGACAGCAGCTGGAGAGCATGTGGGACTGCCTGCCCAAGCATCTCCTGCATAGCATCAAACAGAGGATTGGTACCACCAACACTGGAGGTTCCTAGCACCAGTGGTTCATTTGCACAGTGCACTTTGGTGTGAGACACAACAGTTTTGCTTATCTCCCAAGGCTGAATGATCTATTTGAGAAGGCGTGGGGAAGTTAAAGGCCTCTTCTAGTCAAAATCAAAGGTTTCAGTACAACAGCCATGCTGTGATATTTAAAAGGGCCCATATCCTGTAAAACCTACTTTTACTTTGTTTTGAAATATGTGGTTAATGAAGTAGACTGTTAAAGTTTCAAACCCTCCCTTTACATCTTTGTCCATATGCACACACAAAATGTTAAAAATCGCCCCTGTAAGTGAAACATGGTTTAGTAACTAAGAAATCAGGGTCAGTTTTACAAATTTTGTCATCGACCCCGCCACTGTTTAACAAAATAATGTAAAGTGCAGAATGTAATCAAATGGCTTGAACGCACCCATACACTGTTCAATAACAAGTAATGAAAATAATTATAATAAAGCTCATGATTATGATGAACAAACAAATTTAATTTGAAAGCATTTTAATTCATTTTTAAAAGAACACCAACAATGTATAACAAAGTGGCTTGTTTTGTTTACAGTGATCAGAGAGGGTGTGACAATCGATTTACCAACATGTATGTTTATACTGGCAGGAAAACCAGTGCAATACGTCCATTGCTTAACAAAGCCTGGTTTGTTGATGTATACCTATAAACTTTAAATAACAGCTGTAAACCACTGTTCTATTGATATGCCTCAGGGTTAATTTTAATGAGAACATGACTAGACGGGGCTTTAATTTGTTTTCCACATACTAAAATATGCTAAATGCAATGAATTTTGAAATTAATCATCTAAATGTCTCATCAAAATAACCACACTAATTTAAGAGGTTTACAATTTGATGAATTCCAAAAGTTTTAATAAGTGTAAATACTGTATTTTAGCTATTTTTGTGGGTTTTGTGAATACTCAAGAGAATATATTTTGTTTTAATAACCATGTTCCTAATTACTTCATGGAACATGTTCTGTTTTGCAAAACATTTGTTGCATATGAAGTACACAGTGTGATCGTCGTTTTTCTGTAAATTATTACGTTGAAATGTTTCTTTTGAAAAAATAAACTGAGCTTAAAAAATGCTCATTGCCTGAATATTTTGGGAAAAAACACATTAGTCTGTAAAATTTGCAGTGATTTCATTCTGTAAGGTGCAAAACCTTTTTTTAAGCTATGATCAGTGTTTCTTTACATAACAGATTATTCTATGGCTGCTGTACATGTGTCAAGAGGGTCCATGTTACTCAAGCCACACTAATGTATTTTTCTCTAACAATTCACAAAAATTCAAAATTTTCCATATTTTTTCATTTCCACAGATGACGATGATGCGTTCGATCACTTTACACACAATTTGGTTCTGAATCGGTCTTGATCATATCCTTAATGCATAATTCCTCCTTAAGGTGGGCATAAGAGAGGATGTGGACTGTCCAATGTTTCTTACTTGTAAATGGCAGCATATGAACAGCATACTAACAACTTAACAACTCATAGGTTTATTTCTTCTTTGCTGCCAGCAGGTTCGGAGCTGATACTTTCACTTTGCCAGGCATATTTCTTGAAAGATCCGTGTCCTACATATAAAGATGTACAAATGACAATGAAAGTTATGGGACAGCAAAGATCTGTTTGTTTGTACTCCACTTGTATATGAAGATACAGAAGGAAGATACACTTTTTTTCATGCAAATACCTTAACACTGCGAAAAAGGTCTTTCTCTCTGGTGCTAATGTCCTTTGCACGCATGAAGCTAAACACAGCAGTACGAGCAGCTGGGAGGATCGAAGGTTCAATGGTTAAATGTCAAACAACTGATTTTCTCTTTTCACAATGTAAAGTAAGGCAGATTAATTATAATCTTTACCTTTTCCCTTTTTCTGTGTGCCTGGAGTCAGCTTTACTTTGTACCTAAATTTAAACAAGACATACTTCAGTAATATTTTTTCTTATAAAAAAAATAAATACATTTAATATATATTCAGGATCATGATTAATATTTTTGCACTATATTACTAAAAAAAGTGGATTTAGGTGCACATTATATATACTACTTTGACTAAAAGTACATGTATGTATACAGTGGGTACGGAAAGTATTCAGACCCCCTTAAATTTTTCACTTTGTCATATTGCAGCCATTTGCTAAAATCATTTAAATAAAAATTTTCCCCTCCTTAATGTACACACAGCACCCCATATTGACAGACAAAAAAATATTTTTTTATATTGTTGCAGATTTAAAAAAAAAGAAAAACTGAAATATCACATGGTCCTTAGTATTCACACCCTTTGCTATGACACTCATATATTTAACTATATAATATATTTGCTTTCCATTCCTTCTGTTCATCCTTGAGATCACCTTCATTTGAGTCCAGCTCTGTTTGATAATACTGATTAGACTTGATTAGGAAAGCCACACACCTGTCTATATAAGACCTTAAAGCTCACAATGCATGTCAGAGCAAATGAGAATCATGAGGTCAAAGGAACGGCCTGAAGAGCTCAGAGACAGAATTGT
>JBBPDA010125056.1:0-20446 GCA_037974385.1 Arnoldichthys spilopterus | reverse complement strand
ACCTTAATCCCAAAACCAGTTACCCCTACACCTTAATCCCAAAACCAGTAACCCCTACACCTTAATCCCAAAACCAGAAACCCCTACACCTTAATCCCAAAACCAGTAACCCCTACACCTTAATCCCTAAACCAGTTACCCCTACACCTTAATTCCAAAACCAGTAACCCCTACACCTTAATCCCAAAACCAGTAACCCCTACACCTTAATCCCTAAACCCCTACACCCTAATCCCTAAAAAAAATAAACTCCTACATCATAATTACTAAACCCCTACACATTATCCCTAAACCTTAATCCATAAACCCCTGACACCTACATCTTAAAAATGTACCACTAAACCCTAAACCCCTACCCCCTACATGTAAATCCCCAAACCTGTAAGACCCCAATTCCCAGACCTCTAACCCTTACACCTTAAACCTTAAACTTCCTTAACCTCTAGTGTGGCTGTTCTACAAAGCCGCCTTTATCCAAACTGTTCTCCAAAATGTATACTGTTGCAAAACGCTCTTCCCACCCACACTGATCTAGAATGTTCTCCTCAGTTCATCTGGCGCAGTTCTTCTTCTAAGTGTAACCCAGCATCAGCGCTGAACCCTGAACCTTCTTCTGTTCAGTGCAGGACCCCCCACCCCCACCTCACCCCACCCCACCCCGCCCACACACATACACACACACACACACACAGCAATGCATTATCCCACCCACACTTTTACATACAGCACAGCTACCACCCCCATCACACTGCTCTTTTACTGAAGTAAAAAAAGACCTTTACTTTTGTCTCTGCGTGTGTGTGTGTGTGTGTGCATTATTCCAGTACTAAATTCTGATTGGCTGAGAGCATATTCGTAGGCATCCGCACACGTCAAATGCACTGTGGGTATTAATGCGCCAAGCAATAAAGTCCAGTCTGCTGTTGCTGGTGGGGAACTACTTTCTTTCATCATCAGTAATAATCAGTTCCACCATTTACTGAGTTCTGAGTTCTGTCTTCTATAAAATTATGCAGCATTTAAGTTAAGAATGTAACTATTAAAATTGTTACAAAACTAAAAATGTTTTGAAATATATATTTTTTTATATATATTAACTTTCTAAGTTCAATCAGCTCCACGTTTTAAGACAATCGCGGTTTAAAGGTGAACAGGTCTGTATCCTTCCGCCGGCACCCAGTGAACTGTAGGAAACGCTGCTACATATTAATGACACTTTAAGGAATAAAACATTAGAAAAGATGGCATTTGAAGTGTCTACGGCCTGGCCCAGCCCTGCGCCCCGCAGCCAGCTCCTCCATCTTCCAAATACTTTATGGCGGAAGAAACATACACACACAGAGCGCAGGAGGTTTCTCGAGTTTCTCTCTTCTCGTCTTTTGTCTGTTTTTACTGAACTGTTGTATAAAAACAGCAGAACACTGAGAACACATGGAAGCTATGTGCTGGTGAATTAGGCCGCGGCTGTGATGCGGCCGCGGTAGATCAATGTTGTTCGCCATAACACACCTCCACTTTCAGCGGCTCCTGCTTTAATGCAACAGTTTTAGACCGAGAAGAAGAGACGAACCAGAAACATTGTTTCAGATGCATCTGTTTTTAATATTGCCTGTCTCTTCCGCCAAAAAAATAGTTCCTGCATTTGTGCTGGCAGCCTCGTCTGCCTCAGAATGATTCACTGACGATCAGATAATACGTTTATAAACTTCATAAGTTCAGTGAACCCAGACTCCGAAACCACACAGGGTTTTTACTCTATTGAGTTTTATAGTGTTTTAGAGAATGTTGCGTCACATTTCTACCTGCAGGATCGGAGCATGCGCACTGCAGCGCTTTTTCCACATCAACCGGTAAATGATCCTCCGCGCGTTTTTAGATCAGGTTTAATCTCACATTCATGAATCTGAGACATGGACTCGTAAACACATAAACAAATGAACCAAAACCAAACCAGCTCCGTGTAAAAGTTTCATTTGTGCGTCTTCTGGGCTCATTCACATCACCCCCAACACCATAAACAATATAATCAGAAGTAAGATCCGAATTAAAATTAAAAATAGTTCCGTTTATTGATCATATGTATGTTAACGTTGGGTCAACAGCACAATGAAATGTGTTGGACGAGAAGAACCAGTAAACTCAGCAGAAGAACATGATAAATAAGAATAAATATATAAAATAAAAGTAAAATTAAGAAATTATATATATTAATTATTATGAATATTAAACATATTAACAGCCCCCTCCTGCAGTCTGCTCTCATAATCATCCTTATTAACTCCCCCCAACAAGAAAATTAGTCCCAAAAAGTGAGTTACTCTTTAAAAAATGCTTTACATGATTTAGTTTGTCCACTGTTCCTTCATGTGTTCTATTCACTCCGCTTCAAATAATTCGGTTCAAAATATTCCGAGAAAACCAGACTGTTCATTTATTAATCAAAAGTTAGATGGGCGTATTTTGCAGTGAACCTTTCTATATTAATGTATTCACTTAATCACTTATTAATTTATTTTTGACTGAGTTATTTCATTATTTAGTTCAGTTTAGTTGGTTAATTACGTGTAAATTGTTTTCATCTCGCTCTTGTTTTGTCTTTGCACCACCTGATCCATTTAAACAGTTGGTATATTTTCTTTAACAAAAATCTGTCGACATAAATTCTTAAAGCCCTTCAGTCAGTTCTGGCGCTCCTGTAGCTTTGGTCTCCTGTCCTGCCCTGTAAGTGACCGCTTTCACATGTAAAATGCCCAGTCGTCAATTTAGTATGAAAAACGGTGTTTTTACTGTAAATGCAGATTCCCACATTAAACAGCAGCACATTGTTCTGGTTCTGATTCAGGGACCTGCGCGTCCACTAGATCTTCTCAGTGACTTGGAGGAGAAACTTCTGAACTTTTACACTAATTATTAACAGTTTTAGTGAACTCAAACCTTTTTTTGCATTAATGCACCATATGTATTATTTTACTGTAGCAGAGAATAACGTTAGTTTGTGTTTATTCATCTTTATTAATGCAGCGAACAGTGCAGTGATCGACTGTAATTAATCTTGTTCAGTTTCACTGTTTATGTAATAAACAGCTGAGTTTCAGTGTCTGGACAAAAAAATTTAATCCACAAAAAAATATTACTTATATTATCATATTAGAATAACCAAATTTCACAATTTTTTACAATCAAATATACTATATAAAGGAAACACTGACTTTGCTCATTTTTTTTGCAGATATAAATGGTTTTATTCCAACCTAAAAATCTTTTTTTGTAGTAAAAGTATTTTAATTCCAATAAAGAGTTTGAATTGAAAAGATGCATCATTAAATTGTAGTTTAGTAGAAGAAAAAACTTTTTTTTCATGAATTTAAACCTCAAAAACATTGCAGATCAACTTCTTTAGTGCAATGAAAACAGAAAAACGAAAATTATATAATAATAATGATCATCATCATAATTTTACTATGAGCTTGTAAAACAGTAAACTCCCCCTCGTTCACTGACCAGTAGCGTGTGTTACTGCAGTGTGTTTATGTAGCGTGTGTTACTGCAGTGTGTGTTCATGTAGCGTGTGTTACTGCAGTGTGTTCATGTAGCGTGTGTTACTGCAGTGTGTGTTCATGTAGCGTGTGTTACTGCAGTGTGTGTTTATGTAGTGTGTGTTACTGCAGTGTGTGTTTATGTAGCGTGTGTTACTGCAGTGTGTGTTTATGTAGCGTGCGTTACTGCAGTGTGTGTGTGTCTGTCGTCTGTGTGTGTTCTGTTCACACCGTGCGAGTGTCTGAGACTCGCGCAGAAACAGAGAGCAAGAGGGAGAGTAATGTTCGCGCGCACGGCGGCAGCGCTATTAGGGGGTATAGGGAGAGTGAGCGCGTGCTGATATAATCTGGCTCGGGCGCCAGTCTGCACAGCTTCGGGGCATCGGTGGCATTTCAGGTGGCATGACGGGGGGAAAAGTGGCTTCAGATTTCAGCTCCGTTCACTAGAGTTGGAGCGAGAATACAGAGAGATTACACTGCTGCTCTGTTCACAGCTCCGATCTGACTGATCTATAATACACACATCACACACACACACACACACAATATACTCATGCAGGTGATATATATATATATATATATATATTTCTGGGCCTGTTTGTGTATTTATGGTATTTACTTATATAAAATCATAACCGCGAACTGTAAAAATATAATAAAAACATAAAAACATTTTGGCTTAAAAAAACTTTCCGCGCTGCCTTAATGTTCTCTCTGATCTGACCTTCTGTTACTCAGTAAACATTATAAACATCAGTGTTTTACCCTCTGTTCGATGATTAGTTGAGGTTTATCAGAACTGTAGGGGCAATTTGGGGCAAAATGTAAAAACCAAGCCACAATTTTTAATTTTTGTGTGTTTTATTTTATATTTTATTTTTTTTTATATACTTGATTGACTGTACAGTAACAGTTATTATTTCTATACAGAGCTTTATTTAATATTCATTATTTAATTTTAATTCATTTAAATATTCTTATATTTAATACATTTATTTTTGTACTTTAATGCTTAAAATCGATGCGTTTTTACTCTGCCTGTGTATTAAAGGCAGCTAAAGCGCGTATGATGCTGTATGCTAATGCTGTATTTTTTTATTATTTTTATTTTTTTTACTGTTTTGTCATTTTTCATATTAAATAACTTTGAATGATTTCTGACTTTTGAAGGCCTGAGATCTTCCCAGTGGGCACAATGCAATGCAACACTAGCTCTGTCTATCTATCTATCTATTTATCTATCTATCTATCATTGTTTGTTTACGTGTGTATTCCTTTATAATAGTGTGTAATAATGTTTTATTGAATTAATATCTCGCATCAACGTAAATGATCGTGTAAAAAATGATGAATCCTCCTATTAATCCACATTTTAACCCTAAAAGCATAATGTAGTGATAATTCAGCCACAGGTTGATTGTGTTGGGTGTATTGTAGAGTTTGGAGAGCAGTGAGTTATTATTATATATTTCATCATTGGTTCAATAGTACAGACCCGCTGAGCCACTGCGCTGAGGTGCAACGGGGTGTATCGTGTTATCTGGCGGGCTAAAGCCCTCACGAGACCGTTCGTGTTTTACACCTGCGTGTAAACTGCTCGGAAAACGATGTTCCAAAATTGATCAAATCTAGTGCGCACGGTTTACAACATCATACAGATCCCAGGAGCCAAACGAGCTAAAGAAAAACCCAAGAACAGCGAGGGAAACCAAGACAAAGCCCGAGACGCGACCATCGCGTGGGATTTATAGGAATTTGTCCCATATTTTACAACATTTTAGCCAAAACTGCTTCAATAAAAGAAATGTATACGATTGAGATGCACTGAGGACGATGATGCCAGTTCACAGACAGCACTGCACACAAATAACTGGGTTTTTTTTTAAATTTTACAACAATTTAGCTTTAATTCAGCTTTAGGTACGTGATCAGGGGACGTGATTTTTACGTCCCATTGTGTTAATTCAGCTTTAAATTCATGAACAAACGTGGAACATGTCATTGGTCTTATTTACATGTTGTTAGTTCAGTGAAACAAAATGATTTCAGTTCAAATGTTTCAGTTTTTCATTTTCATGTCCGCTGCTGTCGCTGCAAACTCCACATGCTTTTGCAACAATGTAACGTAATAAAAAAACGAATCCTGCTTCATCCACAGCTTTACAGTGAACAGAACCATAACGACGTGATCTGTAAAGTTTACTCTTTCAAGTTACACTGTTGCACGGAAAAACACAGTGGGGTCTTTCTGACGCGTGTTCATTCATATGGGACTGAATCAGTATCAAGTCTGACTCTGAGACTCTACAATGCTTCAGTAAGTAAATAAATATCATAAAAGAATCATCCATAAATACATAAATGCAGGGTTTTCTGATAGTACTCGTCAGTTTTAGACGCGTTTACATGAAGATGTGTATATATATATTTTTTTTTTTTTTTGCTTTGCAGGGTTTTTTTTTGGAGGGTGGTGGAAGAGGGGTGTGAGATTTGTCCAAGTTTCTGTAGCTTTTACAAATGCGTGCAAGACTTTTCTGGACGAATTTGGCTGCGTTTTTTGAGCGAAATGGGAGCGCGTGCGGCCTGGTCATTCTCCTCGTCATCGGACAGCGAACGCTCTGCGTTGTGTGACAAAACGAGATAAATGAGTATAGGCTTTTACCAGTACTACCAACCGCACACACACACACACACACGCGCTGGACTGTTTGGAAAGCTATCTTCACCAGAATCTCGCGGACCCATTTACCTTGTTTCTCACGCGCGCGCGACTTCGTCCTCTGATTTTCTCGTTTATGTTGTAGTTGTTGTTGTGGAAACGTGTGATCAAAGAGCCACGGGCTCGTTTAAACTGTGCCACGCTGCTGATAAATCACCGGTCTATGGCTACGGCGCGCTCACACACACACACACACACACACGCACACACACACAGGTCTGCGCGTGGAAAATTTCGGTATAAGTTCTCTAAACGCAGTTTTGGCGCTGGACGCTGCAATTGGGCATGTTGTAATAAGCGGTAAATCCAGTGAAACAGTCCGCGGCTGCCCATCTGCGGCTCGGTCTGCATCAAACTAAGCGTTTGTGGGGAGTGGGGGGGTTTCCATTACATTATCACACCAAACTTTCCCCCGCGCAAAACGCGCCCGCGTCGGTGTTTCAGCCACACTGCGGTCCCTAAGAAAAAGCTCCTGCTGGGAAAGAGCGCGCTGGCCGCTGCGGCGGAGCCCTGGCGCGAGGCTGCGCTGCAGAAACGCAGAACAGAGAAGCGGAGCGAGACTCACCGTGCGTTTCCTTCAGCCCGGGTCACACCGTCCCCATGCGGGTCCTGCCCAAATGCGGGTTCCACCGGGTGCACAAATGTGTGTGTGAGGGTGTGTGTGTGTCCGTCCGGCAGCGCGTGCGAAATGTGCGCGTGTAAATCTCCCGCAGCGCGCACGTTCTGTCTGCTTTGCTCGCTGCGCGCACCTCTCCGGGTTTTTCTTCACGCGGCTTCTCGAGCGGTGAGTGACGTCACTCGTGCGTCCCAGCGGAAAGGAAAGATGTCCTGAAGTAACTGGAGTCAGTGGATAGAGCTGAGAGGCTGGGGTCCAGGGGTTAGGCTTCAGGGTATATAGGTTAGGGATGGTGTTGGGGTTCAGGGTTAAGGACTGGTGTTGTTGATGGTGCATATGTTGGGGTATGGAGTTAAATGCTGGTAATATTAATGGTGATTGTGTTGGGTTGGTGTTGGGGTTTAGAGCTAAGGGTTGGTATTTTGGTGTTGGTTTGAAGTTTTGTTAGTGTTGGTATTTTTGTTGGTGTTGGTAATTTTAATAGTGATGATGTTGGGTTTGTATTTTTGAAGGTGTTAGTGTATGTGTTGGGTTTGAGAGTTGATGACTGACATGTTTGTTGCTGTTGTTGATGGGGTTGGGCTGGTGTGATTAATGGTGATGCTGTTGGACTTTAGAGCTGAGGGTTGGTGTTTGATGGTGTTGGTGATGGTGCTGGTATGTTTTCTGGTGTTGGACTTTAGAGCTGAGGGTTGGTGTTTGTTGGTGTTGGTGATGGTGCTGGTATGTTTTCTGGTGTTGGACTTTAGAGCTGAGGGCTGGTGTTTGTTGGTGTTGGATGGTGCTGGTATGTTTTCTGGTGTTGGACTTTAGAGCTGAGGGCTGGTGTTTGATGGTATTAATGTTGGGGTTCAGAATTGAGGGCTGGTGTGTGATGGTGTTGGTGATGGTGTTAAGATCTGGTGTTTATTGGTGTTGGTAATGGTTTTGGGTTTCAGAGCTAAGGGCTGTTCTTTGCTGGTGTTGGTGCTGGTCTGGTATGTTTGCTGTTGTTAGAATTCAGAGCTGTGGGCTAGTGTTTGATGATGTTGGTGATGGTGTAGGGGTTCATAGCTGATGGCTGATGCTGAATGGTGTTTGATGGTGTTGGGTTTCAGAACTGAGGACTGGTGTCTGATGGTGTTGATGATGGCGTTGCTGGTCAGAGCTGTGGGCTAGTGTTTGATGGTGTTGATGATGGTGTTGCTGGTCAGAGCTGTGGGCTAGTGTTTGGTTATGTTGGTGATGGTGTAGTGGTTCATATCTGATGGCTGATGCTTAATGGTGTTTGATGGTGTTGGGGTTCAGAGCTGAGGGCTTGTGTTTTTAATTGTGTTTGGCAGGTATGTTCAGTATGTTTAGTGGTGTTGGAGTTCTCACTGGTGTTTGGACTGAAGCCGGCATTTGCTGCTGATGTATCTCGCGGGCTAGCAGCAAGGGATTTGAATCAGAAAGCTTGAATTTAATTTTACTTCATGTAAAAAAGTTATATTCTTTATATTATCTATATTTCTAACTGTTCTCCCGAACCTGGATATCTTTAGAACGTGCTCACGGGGTTCTCCATCAGACTGTGACATGAAGTGCTGAATAAAACGTAAAAGAGAAATTCAGCAGATTATTTCCCGTTCATCCGCCGCAGTTTTATTTATTATTATTTTTATTTTTTTAGGCGCCTTTCTCAGAAAGGTTTTCTCCGCAAAGGACGGACGGGTGCTTGTGTAGCTTGCGCGTCCTCTACACAGGAACGAATGCAGCGGATGGGAGAAACTTAGTTAACCACGGGTTCTGTAACAAAAAGTAAAACACGGAGAAGAAGAAGAAGAAGATGAAGAGAATGAAAAGGTTGCGGCTGGCGCACAATTCTGATTTTTAAACAGCTTAAGTGCTCGTTTAGAATGGAGCACAGAATTTATTTTTACTCATAGAGAACGCTATAATGATTATTATGGGGCTTGTGTTATTATTATTATTATTATTATTATTATTATTATTATTATTATTACATTGGCATTTCGAGCTCAGACGCCGGGTCTGATCGCAGTAGCAGTCCGCCGTTTCCCGAGGGCCGCATGTTGATGAGCGGAGGTTTGAGCTTCATCTTAAACTGAACTCCCCGAATTTAGGGCGCTCGCGGAGCTGTCGGCCTTATTGAAAATCCATCCTCATAAAAGCGCGGCGCAGTTTACTGTAGGATTAAGAATAAGCCAATGAGCGACTGAGACTCATTCAACTCTACAGACTTTCACACTGTTCAGCCGAAGATATTTTACAGCATTATTATTTTATAATATTTACAATCAAGAATTTTGGATTATTCGTGCTAGGCTTTGGAGTTCATACTTATTTAGGATTTGAGGTTTTTATTATTTATAATCTGTGTCTTTGTCACATACTTAAAGATTAGTGGTTTATATTATTTAAAGTTTTCCAATAATTAAAAAAAATGCAGTTTTTCTTAAAAATAATATCCAGGCTTTTGGAAGGGCTGGATAAGATGGTAAAATTTTCCTCCTCGTTTTCTGTTAATAATATATATATATTTTTAATGTTATTATTATTATTATTATTATTATTATTATTATTATACATTTGATCAAAATAAATAATAAACCCCCCCCCCCGTTATTATGGATATTCCAGTCCACATGGTGGGTACATTTAACATTAGGTCTGATGTTGTTTAAATAAATAGTAAAAGGAGGCTGTAGAGCAGATGCAGCGAGAAGCTTTAGATATGTTTAAGGTTTATGCAAATCTAAAGTTTTATGGAGATATTAATGAAATTATTCCTTAAGAAATAAATTCTTTACCATTTAAAGTGTAAGGCTGAGTTAAAACAATGCCTGCAGCTACATGGAGAACGCAGAGCTGAAGTTTTAGTTCTGTATTCGATTCTGCAGGGCATGTTCAGGAGTGGGAGAGAGTTTAACTGGGTTTGGTGTTAGAGATGGACTTCAGTTTTATGCCTAAAACTGGAATTAAGTTTGGTGCTAAAAATCATTTTGGGGGTGGGGTTGCAGTTGTGTATAGAGTTAGAGCTGGGAATTGAGTTGAGATTAGTGTTGGATTTGGTGTTAGATTAGGATAAAAATTGGGATTGGGTCTGGATTGGAGTTAGAATTGGGGTTGGGATAAGGGTTGGGATTGGGCTTGGATTTAGAGTTAGAATTGAGTTTAAGATAAGAATTGGGATTGGGTTTGGATTAGGGGTTAGAACTGGGATGAAGACAAAAATTGGGATTGGTGGGTTGCTGTTGAAGTTAGGAGTTTGGGGCTAGAGTTGGGACTGGGATGGGAAATTAGATTAGGTTTAATTTTGGGCTTGGAGATGAGCTTGTGAATGAGGTTAGGGTTAGATTTATGAGATGATGTAGGACTGGGCTGGATTTGGAATCCAGCCACTCTACACTGCTACTGCCTATTGATTTCCACTTAGTTTGGGCAGCGTGCTGGACTTACAGAAAATAAAATGTCATGATTTATTTCCCCAGTATTGGCGAAACTGCTTGTTGACTTATAGCTGGTGATTTTTTCTGTGTGCGAAAAAAGCAAAACACGTATAAAAAAATTTTTTTTTGCCAAAATGCTCCTTAGGGCATCTCATGTTCTGTAGTTTTGGGGAAAATCTGATTTTATTTCTTTAACTTATGAGGTTAATTATATAGAGGGCAGAAACATGAATAAAATACACTGCTGTTTGTGTTCTAGGTTCTCACATGACCAGTGATTCATTTTTGCCACCTATAATTAACCTGTTAGAGTTAGACTAATGTTGACTAATACCTCAGGAGATAAGTGCTGGCTTGTAGAGGCAGCAGGGTCATCATTAATATTCGGGTGGTGTCCTCCCAGCCCGCCGTTTATGGTCAACACCCGACAGTCTGAAAAACACCAAACACACTTGGCTGCACTGAAAATGCATGTGCATGTGTGTGAGACTGAGGGTCTACATGTGTTTAAAAGAATGTGTGTGTAGTTATCATGTAAGAGTGAGAAGAATCCCACTGAACTGCTTTTATATTAAAGCACGGACTCCAGCAGCAACAGGCAAATATTCCTCTGACAAAGCTGTGAACAATGTGTGCAGATGGAACATCAGCGTTCAAAGATTAACATCTTACCTGGAAGCGAAAACTGAAAGCTCTGATTTCAAGCAAAGAACTGTAGTGGTCACACATTTCAGGATAATATTGATCTTTCAGTGCTCCAGTGTTCCACACTAACACTCGAGAACCGTCCTGTGAGACTGCAGAGCCCCAAAGCCACTGTTTCAGAGCAGCAGATTCAGAGCAGCAGTTTTAGTTCAGTGAGAATACAGACAGTGTGTGTCGAACCCTAAGCGTAAAAAATCTACAGTGTTTATGACACTAGTGCTGTTTTATCACACATCATTATTTTTCAGAAGTCCTCCTAAAACCATGGAAGAACCCAACAAAGTGTTGGCGCCCTGATGAGACGTGACTCGTCATCTGTGTGATTTATTCATTGATCCACTGTCACATGTAAAACAGTAAAAATGATGGCATGTCCACCAACACCGAACTCACATGAACTTATTCTGTTGTGGGAAGTTAGAACCTGTTAGAATGTTCCAGATCACACCAGTGTGGCAGTAGCACCTGTGTGACTTATACAGGTAATTACTCTGATAAGAAAAAATACTGTAAAACAGCTTTAACATTTTCATTACAGGGTCTAAAGTTAACATTGGGCCCATTAGGTTCCTAATCATAGGACTTACATGGATCAGCCATAACATTAAGACCCCCTGCCTAATTTTGAGTATGTTCCTTCCTGCTGCTGGAGCAGCTCTGACTGTGCTGCACTGTGTTCTGACCCCTTTCTATCAAAGTCATCATCACCTTTAACACCACAGCTCTTCTGTGGGATCAGACCAGACAGGCTAGCCTTCACTTTCCACATGCATCAGTGACCATCAGGTGACCATGACCCAGTCACCGATTCTCCAGTTGTCCATCCTTGGATCACTTTTGGTAGGTATTAATTACTGCACATCTGGAACACTCCATAAGACCTGTTGTTTTGGAGATGGTCTGACTCCGTCATCTAGAACATCATAATAAGGCCCTTGTCAAAGTGCTGCAGATCCTTACTGTTACTAATTTTTCCAGCACATCAACTTCAAGAACCCTCTGTCAACGTGCTGCCTAATATGTCCCACCCCGTGACAGGTGCCATTGTAATGAAATAACTAGAGAGTCAATGTTATTCACTTCACCTATCAGTGGGGTTAATGTTATGGCTGATCAGTGTATGAGAAACAACCAGTAAAGAGCCATTATATAAATTGTATAATTATATAAATATTATGAGCAAATTAGCACACGTCCTTTACAGAGGACACACTGAAATATTTCTGAAAATTTTAATGTGTAATTTCCATTTCCATTCATTTAAACTGTAAAACATTTATCAGCAAATAAAGATTTACTTTCTCCAAAGTTATTTTACTTCCTTTTTAATTAAAACTTCAAATAATTTTACAAATGTGAAAATCAGGTTGTTCTGTTAACTTAGAAGCTAGCTAAACGTTTAATGAGCTTAAAATTTTATGCTGACTAACAATTACTTTATTTAGGTTAAAATGTTGCAATTTTTACAGTAATATGGGAAAACCAAAAATGTGCGGTAACTTTTTCACAAACCACTTTTAATGCATTATTTTTTTCCCAGCATAACTGTTCCTCTCTCTCTCTCTCTCGCTCTCTCTCTCTCTCCCCCCCTGTCTCTGTCTCTCTTTCTCTCTCCCTCTCCCCCCTCTCCCCCCTCTCTCCCTCTCTGGGTGGGAAGGGTGGTCCTCCCTCTCCTCATCTCCAGGCACAATTGTCCTCTCTCTCTCTGGCTGAGTGAGTATGGTGGTCCTATGTTTGAATGAGTGCTGTTCAGAGGTCACAGGTTACACAAGCAGCTCTGAATGTGGTGTATTTACCCACAGTCCTCCCTGGCTCCAGGTATGTGTTTCTGCCTCCAGGTGAGGGCAGAACGCCAGGCTTGGTTCAGGGTTCAGCACTGTGCACGTACGTGTGAGACTGATGAGGGTTAGCAGCTTGTAGAGCATCATGGCTTTGAGCTGGTGAGCTTAAAACTGATCAAACCTCCTGATCCAGCAGCCTCTCTCTCCCTCTCGTTTCTCTCACTCTTCCCCCTCACCTCTATGTGTAACTCTGTTCTTTGCTCTGTCTCTTGCTCTCTCTCTTTCCCTCTCCCTCTTGCTCTAAAATCATTTAAAAAATCAGTCATGTGACTGATGCACTAAATTATGGTAGATTTGCA
Organism: Arnoldichthys spilopterus; assembly: GCA_037974385.1. Lineage (NCBI taxonomy): Eukaryota > Metazoa > Chordata > Actinopteri > Characiformes > Lepidarchidae > Arnoldichthys > Arnoldichthys spilopterus. The sequence continues at coordinate 7,299 of JBBPDA010125056.1, read as the reverse complement.
GAATGCAAACAGGTGTGTGTGTGTGTGTGTCTGTCTGTCTGTCTGTCTGTCTGTTCGTCCAGCGTTTTCTGTCCGAAAATGCTCATCGTGATTTATTGCACAAACACTGCTGCTCTGTAAAATACATATTGAACCAATTTCTTTTCTTTTCTTTTTTCTTTTAGACAAACACAGGAACAAAGTAAGTGTGTGTCACTGTCAGGGCATCCAGTGTCCTGGGGCAGGGTGTGCGTGTGTTAGTAGCCTCACGCTTCACATCGCTTCACGGCCTTTGAAAAACTGGGGCTAGGCCTAAAAGGTAAATGCAGTAATAGCAATCTGACAGGGGAGACAGACAGACAGACAGACAGAAAGAGAGAGAGAGAGAGAGAGAGAGAGAGAGAGATAAGAGTTAATATTATTAAATAATTCATAGCAAATACTAAATAATTCATAATGCATTCTGAACAATTCATAATATATATACGCAACAATTCATAGTGGCTACCGAAAAAAATCATAGTAGGTGCGGAATAATCCATAGTAGTTCATAGTGGATACATAATAATTTATACTAGATACTGAATAATCCATAGTAGATACTAAAGAATTCATAGTGGGTACTGAAAAATAAATAATAGTTATTCAGTAATTTATAGTAGATACTGAATAATATATATATATAATATAATCAAGTGAGAAGATGTGTCTGAGACAGACAGACATACAGACAGATATGACTTGTACGGCAGCAAAAAACATTATTTTGGGTACTTTTGGAAATGTAAAAAACGCAAAGAATACAAACACACATTTGCGATTCAATTTTGCTGCAGTTGGAGTTTTTTTTTTTTTTGTTCATCAAGCACACATCCTGTTGGCTAACACTGCTATCCAATCAGTGACCTACACACTTTCCCTCTGCCTCACCCACTGTCAGTCAGCAGCCGGATTTGACTTTGCAGATTTCTGAAGTGAAATATAAAATCATATCACATGATACGGAGCAGCTCCTACAGTTTTAGTGGTGACTGTGTGAAATCAGCTGCCGACTGAGCCAGGGGATGATGCTGCTCTTCACCTCGCTTAAGTATAAACCCCCTTGGACTGAGCAGCTCCTTCTGCTTTCAAATAAACACCATCCCATCACTTGTGCATGGTCCTACTGCTGTGTGATGACCTGCTCACTGCGGCCTTTCATAAGGATTACATTCACATCGAAATGGGTCTGATCACAACTGACACAGATTTCTGTAATATGGATTATTTCAGTCTCTGACTCTGTGACGGAGGAATAATGTCTATCGTTTTACTGGAGGTGTAAAATAGGTCTGAGTATTTAAACAGCGGCCTTATTATTCAGTATTCAATTTGAATTATCCGGTATCCACTAAGAATTTTTCACTATTCACTGTGAATTATCTACTGAGGTGTGTGTATATGTATGTATATGTATGAATGTATGTGTATATATATATAATATTCTAATTTTGATGCCAGTTGTTCAAATGAATCCATCTAATTATTATAGGTCTGCATTCCTTTGGTTTGTGATTGGTTTGGACCTAAAGGACCTAAAATGAAAACTTCCTAAATAAAAGTAAAAACTTAAAGCTGTGATGAGATTAACTCATGTTAAGAAACGGGTACAGGTTTAGAAGATGTGCCGAATTCCAGTCAAAAATCCCTTTCAGAAATGTCTCTGCTGAAGTGACTGTGAGCAGGAGCCCAGGAGTTCAGTTTTTTAAGAGGCGGTCGTAGGTGAAATGTGAAATGTGCATTCTGACCTTCTCAGGAAAGGACGTAATCCTGGAAGACAATTTACAGCCTGGCCTGGGAATTCCGCATGCTTCTGGGCTGGGAATGGGAGTCCAAAAAGCCAAAGCAATGAACAACCCTGGCATTTTTATCTTGATTGTCAGATAAAACAGTATCTGCTCCCATAAACCTGTTCATAGGAGTCTTTAGCCAGGGGCACTTTAGCTCACAGGCTGCTGATAAAACTCAGGCTAATGAAGGAGGCCAGTAAACGACCACAGGAACACGAACGCTCTCTCACATCTTCTCCATCCTCTCTTTCTTTTCACCCGTTCTCTTTTTCTCTCTGCTTCTGTCTCAGAGTACCCAGGCATAAACACACACACGCACACACACACCTCACAGGGGGAGGAAGAATTTCTGGAACTCTGGTTATCCTCATAGAGAACAGCAAGAGATGTTTCCCACCACAGCACACACACGTAATAAATGTGTTCTGGAAGGTGGGACTGGGCCTCAGCGCCCCCTACCATACACACGGTGCTGGTTTCAACCATTGAACAAGGTAAAAAGACAGAAGAATCCGAATTCTGTTCAGTCTGAGACTGATGCAGCTGATGGTCCCTCAGACTCAGCAGAGTCAGTGTTTCCTTAGAGCAGAATCAGTGGTTCCCCAGATCCTTCAGGGTCAATGGTTCTTCAAACTGAGTAGAGTCAGTGGCTCCTCAGAATGAGCAGTATTCTTGGTTCCTCACTTAGTGAGGCTTATTCATTCTTCAGAGTCGATTTCAGCAACGTATGCTCAGAAGATTCTCTGACTGAGTTGGATCAGTTTTTCCTCAGACCCAGTAGGGCTAATAGTTCCTCAGACTTGGTGAGGTTCTATGGTTTCTCAGACTCGGTACGGGTTTAGGTCAATGTTTTGACCGATTGCACAGTTTCATAGTGTTTCATTCTTCTGCTTCATAGCAGCCATTCATTGTTCAGAGTTCTTGTGTGTGTGTTGAGATCACAGTGTTTGTCTACTTAGTCCTGATGTGTTTCCCTTGTGACAGGATTGACTGACATGTGAAAGGCTTCAGCACTAAAGCTGACTGTTAGCTACTAATCTCATCAGCCCCTGCTGCTGAGCTCACCTGTCAGGAATTCATGAAGGGTTCAGTGAGACGGAGCATTATTAAAGCTCCTCTCTGGACCACCAGTGCTGCGGCTGTGTGACCATATTTGTGTGCTTTCTGGCTAGGTGTGTTTGTCTACATATGCTAATTGCAATTCATTGGAATTGTAGGAGCATGTATGGAATGAGGGCCCATGTGCAAGTGGAGGATGGTGAGGCTGAAAGCTGATCACTGCCAATGGAACGCAGCCCTTGTCCTGGGCCATCATTCGTGCAAAGTTAACAAACTTCATGCAAAACCGACAGCAGATCATTACCTGTTCGTGTGGGAGCAGCCGATGTGCTGAAACAGAGGGATGCCAGTTGTTCTGAACATCACACGAGTCATATTCAAATGTTTCCACTATAACCACACCATGTTTTGTTTTAAACACACTTTGCTGGAAGCAATGTTCAGCAGGTCTGTAGCCTGTTTATACACACGTGCAAATTCAGTTGAATATTCAAAACGTGACCTTGCAGGCCACAAAGGCGTGTAACAACACAGCAGAAAACAGTGTTTGAATATTGTGTTTGATTTAGCATTAGGCCTGAAGCGTGGTGTGCAAAGAGACCATTAGGCTCATTACACATGCTTACGTTGTACTATGGGAAAGTGACAATTGCAATTGTACAGTTGAAATTTAAATAATAAAAAAACAACAGATGGTAAAGTGACCAGATTTTAGGAAAAATTCTAGACTGGCCTTTAAAGTTGGATTGGGTCTTAATTTGTCTAAAAATAAGTGCAAGGGAAACAAGGGAACATTTGACCTATTGATGCTAAATGCATGACATGTTTCCTTGGTTTAAATTCAAGATTCAAAGTAACTTGTTAAATTATTAGCACATTTTGTTGGTTTGACCCTTCAAATGATTTTCAGTTGCCTAGGCTGAAGCTCTGCTGCTCACATGCTGTTCTGAGATAACAGCCCTCTCAACCGATGCCTCTCATGAGAAAAATTATTTCCAGTTACAGCCATTTAGTAAATGTGGTTAATACCAAAATTTAAGCAAATTACACAGGCAATACCAGTAATATCAAGTTTTGCACTGGTTAATGGTGTTGGCAGACTGTGCTGACCAGTATAGATAAATCAACAAGAAGGAAAATAACAAAAGCAGCATTAGAGTGGCTATCTTGTTCCCCTCAAGAACGTCCACTGTAAAACAAACCCATGAGCTGTAGAAACAAGAGTGGGATCCAATCAGTGAGGAGGAACCACTGAATATACACAACCCCAAATCAAAAAAATTTGGGATGGAAAATGCAAATTAAAAAAAGAAAGTAGTGATTTCTAAATATCTTTTGACTTGTATTTCATTGCAGACAATATAAACACAAAATATGTCATGTTTTGTCTGGTCACCTTTCCTGTCATTTAGACCTGCAACACATTCCAAAAAAATTTGGGACAGTAAAGCATTTACCACTTTGTAATGTTGTCCTTTTCACAACACTTAAAAGACATTTAGGGACTGAAGACACCAAGAGATGAAGTGTTTCAGGTGTAATTTTGTTTCATTTTTGGTCTTCGTTGTCATATTTTGCGCTTTAGAATGCACCACACATTCTCAGACAGGTCAGGACTGCCGGCAGGCCAATCAAGTACCCGTACCCTCTTCCTCCGCAGCCAGGACTTTGTACTGTGTGCAGAATGTGGTTTTGCATTTTCTTGTTGAAATATGCATGGGCGTCTCTGGAAAAGATGTCTTCTTGAAGGCAGCATATTGTGCTCCAACATCTCTATGTGCTTTTCAGCATTAATGGTGCCATTACAGAAGTGCAAGTTACCTTTGCCAAGGCCACTGACACCACCCCATACCATGACAGACCCAGGCTTTTGGACTTATTGCTGGTAACACTCTGGATGATCCTCTTCTTCTTTGGTCTGGAGCACACAGCGTCCATTTTGGTTGTTCAGCTTAGGCTTGCGCCCTTGTCCTTTACACACTGACATTCCTCCAGATTCCTTGAATCTTTTAATGATGTTATGCACTGTTGAAGGTGAAATATACAAATCTCTTTCTATCTTTCTTTGAGGAACATTGTTTTTAAACATTTCAATCATTTTCTCATGTATTTGTTGGCAAACTGGCCTGATCCTCAGCCCATCTTTGCTCTAAAGGACTAGACATTTCTTGGATGCTGCTTTTGTACCAAATCATAATTACAATCACCTGTTGACATCACCTGTTTCAAATCACATCATTATTTAACCAATGTATCTTACTACCAGCCCTAAATTGCTCCTGTCCCAACTTTTTTTGGAATATGTTGCAGGTCTGAATGACAGGAAAGGATGTATATTTACAAATGAAATGAAGTTGACAAGACAAAACATGAAATATTTTGAGTTCATATTGTCTACAATGAAATACAAGTCAAAGTAAATTTAGAAATCACTACTTTTTTTATTTGCGTTTTCCATACCATCCCAACGTTTTCTGATTTGGGGTTGTATAAGATGATATATATAATATATATGATACATACACTCAATGGCTATGTATATGATATTTTTGATATATATGTTTACTCTCTGTAAATTACATATTCCCTAGATAATACGGTATATGCACTCGTTTACTGTATATGTATACACTCACTGGCTTTATATGTGATAAATATGATAACTACAACTGAATTTATATATGTTTAGGTAATTTATATACACTTATTGGCTTTACATATGTCATATATTTATTATAATAATTTGCTGATTTCCTGAAAGCATTTTTAAAAAATGCACTGCAGCAACGTCAGTGCACTGTATCCACACTGAAGCACATCAGATCTACAAGACTTTGGTGTTTATTGGTCACAGGACAGAACACACTGGGCAGCCTGGTGTAGATTAGCCTGTTTATACAGGAGATCTGAGCGCCACGAACACAGATCCACTCTGCACTTTTTACTCCTGCTCTGTCTCTTCCCTTCTTTCGTTTCTTCTTCTTTTGCGGCTGCTGATTGAGTCGCTGCTCTTTCCTGCTCCTGTTTTCTCTTTGCCCTCATTCACTCACCTCTGTTCCTCCTGTCTCTCTCATCCCTTTTCTCTCACCTCTTGGTTTCCTCCATCTCTCCTCCCACTGTTCTCTGCAGCTGTGCACTTTTTGGTTGGTTTTTGTTTAGGTCTGGAGCCCTCTTTTCCAGGCTAAAACCATTCGCCCATATTTCAGCCTGAGAGGCTTTGATCCTGCTGGGCCAGAGAAAGAGAGTGAGAGAGTGAGAGAGTGAGAGAGAGAGAGAGAGAGAGGGAGAGAGGGAGGAAGGGAGGGAAAAAGAGAGAGGTCAACTCAGGGATTAAAGAACCTCCTCATTTACTAAAGCAATGGGCTTCCCCCTCCACCCCCACCTCTCTCTTGCTAGCTTGCACATTTTGAGGCCTTGAGTGTAACCGTGACCCCTGGAGGATGGTCTCTCTCCTCTCTTCTCTCTTGAGAATGCAGCTTATTTTTCAAGACTGAGGTTGTCTGGTCTTTGCATTAACAGCCATGTCATTCTGTACAAATGATTTCTGATTACTAATTTTAGGTTTAGTAAAGCAATAGGTTTGTTCAATTATTCTGTAAAATCTAAACATTACTTAATGAAGCTCCATACATTTTTAATAGGTGACAAATCTGGACTGGCAGCAGGTCAGTGAGTCGCACACACTCTGTGTCTACGAAACCACACTGTTGTAAAATAACCATGGGCATCCTGGGAAAGGACGTCACCTTCATGACAGCATATATCTTTCTAAAATCCCAGTAGGCCTCAATGGAGCCTTTGCCCATATGCAAGTCACCCATGCTGTGGGCAGTGATAACCCCCATACCATGGCAGATGTACTTCCATTTTATCTTTGGCACAGAGAGCTCAGCTTCTCTAAAAACAATTTGAAATGTGGACTAGAAATGTGTCTTTCAGTCCATCTGAGATGTTCTCGGGTCCAAAGAACTCTGTGTTTCTGTGTAGAGCTGAAGTTTGTCTTTCTGTGTGCATGATAGAGTTTTAGGCTGCATTTCTCTATGCAGTAGTGGACTGTGTTCAGTTCTCCTGAGCCCATGTGGTGATATTTATCACAGTAACATGACGGTTTCTCATGCAGAACCTTCTGAGGGCTCAAAGGTTTCTGGTCTGGATTTCCTGAGCTTTCTCCAGATTCCCTGAATCTTTTCACATTATTATGTACTGCAGATGATGAAAGACCTCAGTACTTTGAGTCTTTGGTAGATGCTCCTTTTATACCCAATTTTGATCCCCTCACTTGTTTCCAGCTCACTTGACTATTGTTGAATGTTTCAAAATGGTGTAAATTTAATATTCTATAAACTTTAATGTGAATGTGAAAGTGACTCTTTGTCATTGTGAACACACTCAAGCACCACAACGAAATATGACCTCTGCATTTAACCCATCA